>VXAY01004260.1:0-173660 GCA_013399855.1 Oxyruncus cristatus
TGATTCTATGATTCGATGATTCTCTCAGTATCTGTTCCTCTGACTGAATGAGAGATAATACCTTTGATTTGCCTTATTACAGAAGTTTCTAACAGACACTAACTAATAATTCTAATTATTGGGATTACTAATCATAAATGGCACAAAAGAACCTCAAGATAATAGCTTTGTTTTCCAAACATGAATTAAAAGGCTCACAATAAATTAGGTTCAATGCTACACACAAAGTAGCAAAGAGAAAACTAAGTATTTTAAGTCCTAGTAATAAATAAGCCCTAAATAAGGAATGGGTTCTACAGAAAAACTAGGATGGGATCATGTTTCTCAGTGCGTACCTACAAAAAAGCCAATTAGTAATATCCACACTACATTCACCTGGGCACTTCCTAACAACTTGATTCACTTCATTTTACAAACTATATATGTTGTGGAGTTTTAAATGGAACTTATGCAAAAAAGTAATATGACTTGTATAACTTTTTTCAATAATAATTTTTTCAGGAGTGAGATTTAGTATAAATGACACACAAAATGCTTTATGTTTTACTGGAACGTAATATAACAATCCTGCAAGAGGACTTTGTCCAAACTCGAGCTTTTGACAAGACGTGCAAGTTTAAAGGCAAGCAGGCCCATACATTAGAGCTGGGCTGTTACAGAAAGAAAGAAGCATAGGGACATGTGTGCAGCCTGCACAAAGGACTGCTTAGTGACAGGGACACACTACTGTCCTCAGTCACTTAAGGTCAATGTTATTGTTAATGCTTAGGCTTACTTATGGCAACAAGAAAACCAATTGACAGAGGAGAAAAGAACTGACAAAACAGTCTCTTAGGCAGCAAAATTTCCCTTTGTAGACAATTAGGAACTCAGCAGGAGTGAATATGTGGGCATCTATTATAGGGGATTAATAACCCTATATAATGATTCATAATTGAACATAAGTAACATATGCAAATAAAATTGGAGGAGATATTGGGAGATTTTCAGTGAATGCAGGTGGACAAGAACTTAATGACTAGATTTGACATAAGTATACCTTTCCATGGCATACTGTATCCTAGAATAATGCTGGAGTCACTGGTCGTTGCTGACTAATAAGAGGGTTTTCTTGGTTATAGAAGCCTCAGATATATCCTGCAGTTCTGCAGGTAGATGTGCGAAAAATCATAGAGTTCCACAAATCTGACCACAGTCATGGTTCCTTAACATAGGAATGAAGTATTTACATATATTTTGTTCAATATTTTTGGATTGTATACAAGATAGAGAAGCAATAGGATGATATGAAAAAGCATTCAATCATTTAAGTCAGAAACTTGCTATTTTTCATAATAAATATTATCATAAAATTCACAATACGTGAGTGTTATCAGCGTATGTTATTTTCAAGCACATGCAAGGACCTGAAAATGCAAAAATCTTGTTTAATTTGTATCACAAATTTCTACCCAGGGGAAATTTCTTCTATAACAAAATAGGTGTTTCTTTATTCTTCATTATTTTGAGCTAAAACAATAACGTATACTATGTCTTACCTAGTAATTCATACAAAGAATTCAGAATAGATTTCCATGCTTCCCCAGCTTCCTTCCCAGCTACATCTGCAAAATGAGCTGCACTGCTGTATACATTCAAGCGATCGATACATTCAAGAACAAGGTTGATCATACCCTAAAAAAAAAAAAGAAAGTATTTTTTATGTGCAAACGAAAAAAATTTTTAGAAATCTAAGAAAACATAACATGAAGGATAGGATATGGAAAACACAGGAATATATACATAAAGTCAAACAAGTAATCCCAATGGAAAATTTTCCTTGACTGTGATAATAAAAACCTACCATTTCATATGGTCAAATTAAAACAAAAAAGGTACAATTTTAGGCAATTTTCTATTCTGGAAGGCATTTAGGCATCTGAAAAATTATAGGCAACTATTACTGCCAAAGAAATACCAGATAATATTAAACACAATACTTAAAGCAGGTTTATTAAACCAAAACATCCTTCCACATCAAGAGATTAAACTATAACAAAAGAAACTAATTCACACATAAGAAGATGATTATGGCTAGAATTCAGAGCACTAATATTTAATTTTTAAAAAAAGGAAAAGGATGTAAGGCCTTAAATGAATTTCTTTAAATAAACAGGAAAATCAACACATCTAGAGAGATTATAAATGTAGCAAACAGTATGACTCTTACAGGTTAAAAAAAAAAAAAAAAAACACAAAGCAAAAAAAACCAATGCAACCATGTTCCACATTAGATAGCAACACTACAGGTATTGTGAAAGAATACTTGCAGACAACATGGTGGAAAATCAGGAGTAAAACTGAAAGAACTACCTCTTCTTGGAAGAGGTTCTGGCGGTTCTTCAGTGCTCGGAGCCTGTTTTGTTTGTTTTCATGCTCCAAATGTTCATCAGGGGGGTGAAAGTAGCCAATCAAGTCCTGAAGGCTCAGACTGACTGACTCGATAGGCAAATCGACAGTGGAAGACTTTACTTTCTTGCTGAGAGCATCAAGGCCCCTATAAAAAGATGCAAAGTCTCCTGAATATTGAAAATTAATTTATCGGTCAACTTCTTTATTTATTTAAAAGCAAAGTTTGTTTAGATGCCAAAGCTCAAATCATTTTCCAACAGCCAGGTAACTTCTCAAAAATTATATATGTTTGCCCATTCTCTACTTAACAACCACCCCTCCCTTCCCAAACATAACCTGAAAGCATCAAAAATGTTGTTTCTCTTACATTTTTTTTGAAATCCAGAAAACACTTTAATATTCTACCTACACACGTAGTAATTTCAGAGGCAAAGGAAAAAATAAAGAGAAGTTACTGTAAATCTGTACAAAGCACCATGAAGCTGGAATGGACAGAAGTAAAAGAAACCAGTCCTGTGGTGCTGAAGAGGGTCCAGATAGCCCATGGGGGCTCTCAAACACATCTCTAACCTGTTCTTAAGCCTTTTTCAGTGTGGAAGATTCAGCACTTCTGCACACTCCATCCCACCAATTCATTAACCTTTTTGCTTCCTTAATATCCAGATCCCACTTGGCCTTACAGTAGTCTACGACCATTTTCTCCAAGAAGTGGAGGGCTGACTGTCCTCAGCCATGTTGCACCTGCCCCTTGCTGATCTGAATTCCCAACAAACTCCATAACCCAACTTTCCCACAGCGCTGGGCTTTCCAGACCCCTGACACAAATTTCTCCTCCATTCAAACCTCATCTTTATTGAGATACGGGTGAGACCTCATCAGCACTAAGCAGCAAGTGGGAGGTGAGGGCTTTCCCTTGCACATCCCTTGCACATCTGTCAGGAAGACGATGGTGAGCAGGGGGTCTGCCCCAGCAAGGGCTGCAAGAGGCCCTCAAGAACCTCCTGCAAGGAGCAGGAGGAGCCATTAGGGGGAGCGAAATTGGGGTGCAAAGGGCTTGGGAAAATAACACCCATTCTCTAGCAGGAGGGAAAGGTCTGGAGGATCCTGAAGCTCTGCAGTAGCCAGCCAGGGCTCCAAGTGCTGGGAGAGGAGCAGCCCTGAGCGGAATGGCACGCCCTGGCGGCACGCAGCAGGGAATAGTGGGATTATTTGACATGTGATTTCTGTTTTGACTTATTCTCCATTCTGCCATTGTAACACAGTTATTTTGCTAGCATATTTTTGAGTAAGGCCCAATTATGTAGCAACGAGGTCCGTTTTGTGTTCACTGGTGCTCTTTAGGTCAGCATAAACAGAGTAGAGCAGCACACCACACCCACACAGCCACCCACTCAGCCCCATACCCATCTCCCTCTTTTCTTCCCATGAAGGCACCAAAGGTTCCCAGTAACCTAACCCACGACTGCCCATAGGAGTCCTCTCTCCTGAGCTGTACAGCACCTGGCTTGCTCCCAGAATTCATCTCCAGGCCATGATTCAGAGCACAAGCCTCATTTCATACTCTGCTTCTTGCTGGATTAAGATAAAATATCTGGGACAGGGTGGGGTGGGGGTGATATGCTTGTTGTTTTGATATTTGGTTTGGTGTTTTTGTTTGGATCGGTTTGGTTTTCTTACAATAAATGCAACATGTCGAAAGGATAGCTACAGAAGTTATCTTAAAAATTTAATTTTTATTGTGAACACGTTATCCAAAGTGCAATTTTTCTACTGACTTTGTGGGAAAGAACACTTAGAAGAATAATTTTTATCCTCTCCAATTCAGCTTTTTCTTCTTGGAGTAATATCCTGCCAAAACTAAACTGTTAAACATTACCTTGGACTGCCTGTGCACTCCACAAAAATCTCCACTGTAATTTAGCAATACCTTGATTTGTGAAACCTTATCATTAAATTGCCTTTTTCTGTTCTTATCTTTTATGGCATTCTTAGAAGCTTCTAAGGTGTATTATTTTGGAAGTGACCTAGGGCTTACATTTCTTTTGTATTTTAAATGTCATCCAAGAGGCAATTCCCCTGGTGGGTGATTTTCTCTGTTGTTATTTAAGTACCTTGTTAAATGTTTTTCAACAAATTGACATGCGTATGTCTTTGGCTGTGCAATGATTTAGGACATAGTTGCTTCAGGTCACCATCTCCCACACTGCTTTTCTTCTTGTGACAAATGACTTCTTATGACACTGTTATCATTCCATATAGTCTTACTGCATATCATTCTTTTTCTAATGCAGGCTACACTGATGAAGGGGCCTTTCATCAATTACTGAAATCACAAGCAACTGAGAATTAGCATTTTATCAGTGTTATTTAGGAGGACATTTGGAATAGGAAGATAAATGCAAATTGCATAAATCTGACAGGATTTTTAAATGGCTAATTACTATAAAAAAACCCGAATTTTTCAATGTTTCAAAATATTGAAGAAAAAATTAACATTAAAAGGGAACAAATAAGCAAAGTGTAATGTGAAGGTAGAAAGAATGTATAATTTCTAAAAAAACTTTTTCTTGAGTCTATGAATTTCTTCAGTATATTTGTGTTTTTTACAAATCTGTAGTTATACAATTATCTCCTTCTTCCAGGTTTTTCAAAGAAGAGGACTTTCAAAAACTATACTTAGAAAAGAAAAAGCTAAATGATGCACCACATGACTTAAAGCAAATGTTGGCAAGGAAAAATCTCGCTTTTATGGTTTGTTTGCATTTTCAGTATGTTTATGCATTTAAATCAAGATTGAATGATAAACTGACATTAGAAGACAGAGAAAAGAAACTGACTGGTATCTCTCAAGGCCCTTATCTGCTGATAACACATACAGAACTGACAAAGTCTGCTTTGAGAGGCATTCATCTATTTTTTTTCTGAAGGCTAAATTGTTCACTGTTGTGTTAATGGCCACTTTAAATGAAATAGAAGAGGAAAAAAAAAGGATGAAAATATAATTTTAAAAGCATACCTTATAAACCTGTTGAAAAGGAAGACTGTACTACGGATGACACGTGCTGTACGGGATTCTTCATTCTGAGATCTGGACAGTGTTAAACCATCATCCATGTGACCTTCATGGTGCATTATTGCCTGCAAAACAAAAATAAGAAGCAGTCACTGCAAAATGAAACATTATTTGTAAAAAAGAAGTTTGAAAACTCACATAGTAAGGGAGGCTAGGAAATGATGAAGTCATATACAAAAACATCCATTTGATCAAAAACAGATAATTCCATGTTTTAGTTCCTCATGTCCAAGGACACACTTTACTGAGTCAGCAGGTTCAGTGCTATAACAATCTCAAAGCCACTGCTTTTGCAAACAGTTCTTTATTAAAAACAAAACAAAACAAAAAAAAAAACCAAACAAACAAACAAAAAAATCTAAGGGGTTTTGCCTGCTGTTCGTTTTTATCAACGTTAAAAATAATTCCGTTACAAAACATTAAATCCCTAAAGCAGACATGGTCATAACAGGTATTCTTTACTGGTCCTGTTTTCTAAGAGTCTTATTGGCCCTCTTTTCTGACTATGTTTTGAGTGATTTCCAATAACTTACAGTTTTTCATGTTTAGTTATCATGGCTCTGAAGGTATTCAATCCAATCTACATAAATATTTTAAACCATTTATGGTAACAAATTTTTTTCATAAAGGTACATATATACACACACACATATGCAATTTGCAAGACTTGCATTACTAAATTATTTAATAAGGTAACTTATTTTGAACTATTTTAGAATTATGTATTACAATTATTATGATTGATAATTTTATTAGTATTATAATCACAAAAATTGTCCACGTATAGAAACTGTTTCCTAAATATTACCTTTATAGAATTTTATAGAATATATCTGTTTATATTCATACATACATATGATACAGACAAATTTTATATATAAAATTATAAGGTATCTCCTTTGCTCCAGTTTTGTAGTTCTGGTATGTAAAACAGTCATGGAAAATACTACACTGTTAAGTTGTAAAATAATATTTTTCCTAGTTTATGATGCTGAGAAAGCATTCTGCTTGGCTATTATCATTCTATAAAAGAAATCTCTCAGAGCTCGAGACTTGAACATTCCAGACCAAAAGGTAATACACTTACAATGGCAAAAGAAATACTTTGAACTAAAAGCCTCCTCAATCCAAACTACACTGAAGAAAGGAATTTTAGCACATTCTATAGGCTGTTACTAATATTTTAGTTTGAAATCAAGTATATCCAGATTTATCAATGTTTGCAGGTTAATGATTAGAGGCTGACACATGCACTTTGTTTGGGTTTCAGTATAAAATTTCACTATGTCACTTTTTCGGTATGTGACTGAAAAGAAACCCAACCTTTCACATGGTAAGCATGCTAAGGCATGCTTAAAATATTTGAAACCCAGAAATTAGTTGTTTCACATAGTTCCCTTCACTTCCTACCCCCACCCACCCTATCAGATTGTGACTGAATGAATTGGATTCCTATTTACTGTCTTACCTTTCGCTGCACAGAACCCATTCTTACAGACTTTGCATCAGCAGACTGGTACGTGAGCCATAGGCCTGTATCTACATGTTGTATGAAGCATATTGAATCCCCATACTTTATTTCAGGTGCTCCCATTCCATCTACCTCTTTTCTCGTCCCTATGTCCAACTTTTCCTGAAGAAGACAAAAATGCATACACAAACAATAACCAACATGTTAATATTTGCCTAACACATTAAATACCAGGCAATTGTCCAGGACAGGACCTAAAAGCATATTTGAGATCCTTCTTTAAATGAATTATTTAAAAAAAAAAAAAAAAAAAAAAAAGAAAAAATTAAATTGCTAGTTAAAGAAACACAGAGAGAGAACCCATCAACACAAAAACCTCGCTTATTCATTTCACCTGCATAGAAAGAACTAGAATCATAATTGACAGTACATGTCATTATTGAAACATAAAAGCCTACAAAAAAAAACCCAAATATGTTGACTCCCCTAGCTGAATCAGGCACTAACCTCCAGAAGCTTTTCCTTGGAAATTTGGTTTTTTTTTTTTCAATCTGGAAAAGATGAGAACCATCCAACTGTCACTGAGAGATGGCTTTTAACCTATCACTGCCCAAAAACAGGCTCAGTATTTCCTGAGAAAAGCAAACCATTTCTATGTGTTTGTGACTAGTCTGCAAACTAAGAATGGTATGACCACACGTCAGTTAGCGTCCTATATAGACAGCAGTTGCTTCAGGAGAGGAAACATAGTATCCCAAGCAATACTACAGTTTTTGACTGTAATCAGAGGTGTTTCCCAAATACCTGGCTCTTGTAAGAATCAACTCCTTCCCCACAGACGTCAGTTTATAAGACAAATAGCCCATGCATCCTGTTCATAACATATCATCCATTTAAGCTCTCCAAAAACATGCGTCAACTGACTGATATGCCTATTCCACTGTACATTCGATGTGGAGCATGACCCCCTAAAGCAAATACAGCTTCAATATTCTCTGCTTCTCCTGACAGCATCTTCCTTCAGCTAATCACAATAATGTTACAAATAGTGAGACAAAAACTTCTACTTGTTCCATCCTTCTACAACCAGGAAAGAGTAGAAGAATAATTACACCATACACATGTGCCTTGGCAATGTGGGAAGGCAGCTTCACAGTAAAAGATGATAAAGGTTGGTTTCTTTAAATGAACAGACAACAATCTCTAATTTACTAAAGCATTTCTTAAGTAAAGGGAGATGTCCTCTAATCTGATTTTCAGCCTACAATTATGAATGCATTTTGAAGTAAAATAATACTGAGGTGAAATTCTTATGATTACTTTTCATAACATCAAGCTTTCAAATATAAAACATTCATCAATTCAGATTGTTTTCTGATTGTTTCTGGATACAGATGTTAATTTTAATACCATGTAAATGGCTGATTCCTTAAATGCTGAAATTCTTATTAAAATATTGTCCACTGATACATGCTAATAACTGATTTATTAGTAATCTGATGCCAATTACAGAGTTATTGTGTGCTTCTATTTCATTATTAATTCATTATTTTGTTCATAGCATTTCTCTAAGTGTTGCATTCAAGTCTTTCAAAAGCTAGCACAAATAACCTGAATGTAATGACAGTTGGAAATTGAAAAGCTACTTACAACATGACATTGCAAACAAATGATGATACAGAAAAAAATAAGTTAGGTCTCTCTCTATTGTATGAAGAAAAAGACAGCCTGAATTCAAGCTCCAGTCCTTTGAATTCTCTTCATAACTACAAGATAGTGTGAACCTGTGTGAATGTACTGTACTTTTACATTGTAAGATTTTCCCTTTTCAAGTCTCACAACAAATTTTTCAAGGTATGAATATAAGGATTCACAAATTTTCTCAAAAAACACTGTAAATAACATGAGGGATTATTTATTTAAAATCTTATTCCATACTTTGTTTAAAATTCATTGACAGGAACCAGGGGTTTTTTGTTTGTTTTTTTTTGTTTGTTTTGCGGGTTTTTTTACATTGAAATCTTCATAGAATTAACATTAAATTTACTTATCATAAAAATTGCCTTGCCAACAATTTGTCAAACAAGATCTCTGTTCTCAGCAATGTAAGTACACTAACAGCTTCGTGTGTAGGCTTAGAGGCCAGATTGTATTCAATCCCTAATCTCTTTCCTGCAGAAAAAATATAGTAGCCAAGAAAGCATAGTGTAAAAACTGGACTAAATATAGGAGAGAAATGGAAGACTAGAGGATGGTCTGGGGCAGCAGGCATTAGAGCATTCATTTGGGGACACTGAGATTTTTGGGGGAGTGAAGAAGAACCACAAATTGTTTACAAAGGGGATGATTTGAACGGAATGCTGGCTTCATGTCAATAAACAGTAGGTAATTGAGAAAGTACATACAATAAATCAATCTAATTATCCACTGTAAAATACTGTTCATCAGTGAAAATCAGGATCTGAAAAACATCAGCAATCACCATGTCACCAACTAACAATTGCACATTGGTGTAGATATTAAATGATGCAAGTTTCCAGCCCACTACACTCTTACCACATATGTAACCTGTCATTACTTAACCATCTGCTAATTCTTCCTATTGCATTTTTACACAGAAAACCCTAAGTTTTATTGCAGTCTAGACCCATTCTCAGACCATATACTTTTTCTAAACAAGGATCAAAAATCTTCGTTTATTACACTGGAACAAATATCAAGTGGATTTTGCAACAGTCTGTAAAGCACCTCGGTAATGCAAAACAAGAGTGAATTGGAAATGAACAGATTTACTGAACAATATGCCAGATTTTCTCCAGAAGGATGTGCTCTTTATAAATAGTTTGTATTGATGTGAACAATCTTCACACTTTTGTTGTGGGCTAAATGAACAAAATCATTTAAAATGGTTTCATCTTACCACTGAAAAAATTATTTTATGAAGCCTCACCTTAAATGTGTTATTTCACTCTAATTTTTCTGTTTAATTTCTTATAACATTGAAAATGGATTCCCATGATTAAGGCCTGTCCTTTCAACTTTACCTCTTGTCCTCCAACCCAACCTATAACTTCTTTTAGTTGGCATACTTTTAGTTAGAACTGATATTCTAAAAGACCTCACTGATTGCTAATTAATGACTGCTTTTTAAGCTGACATTAATATATTTTCTATGAAATTTTTTTAAGAAAAAGCTGAAGACAAAAATACAAGCCATAAAATTTTATTTAAATCGATGTATTTATGTCCATTGGAAAAGAGTACGGACAGGAAAAGCAGACTTGGTACAGAATATATAAACATTTCTAAATTGGTAAATTACCTTATTTTTGTGGGAAAGTGATATTAAACCAATACTTTCTATTAAAATTAATCAATATTGAGCAAATGGAAGAGAGAAAAAAAATCCTCAAAACTTGATCACTACAAACTCAAGTCTATAAAAGAGCCATATGTTTGGGGGATAAACTGTAGGTATCTATGGACATCCCGAGCCGAGTGAAGCGAGACAACAAGGGCAGAAAAAAAAAAAAAAAAAGTATTTTCTGAATTTCAGATGCCTGAAATGCTTCAGTTTCTAATTCTCTTCTGGGTTACTTTTTAAATGCAGTACTGGGAAGCTAATGTGTTTAAGATGATGAGCCCTTGCAAATAATAAGGGTTAAACAATAATAAATGATAAGCGTTTACATTTGCATCTGAATCTTCAGATTTACAGGGGATACATTTTCAATATTACCTCTGCAAACATGAAAGCTGCTTTTCATTTAGAAATTGAAGTTATTATCTTACTCACATGCTTGAAGGAACCTAGTCTTTAACACTTTCTTCTCTTTTTTTTTTGTTTTTGTCTATTTAGAGATAACTTACTCTTGCCCAACAAGTGGGATCTTCATAATTCTTCTCACTTTTCTTCTACTTTTCAGGTAGTGGAAGGAAGAATTATGACTGTGGCAAAATCAAAAGGGCTGAAATTCCTATAAGATATATCTAGCTGCTTGAAATACTCCCAGGTATTAATGCTCTGTAGTCAACAAAGAAGGTTAGGGACTCCCTCTTATCCATGAATAATTTTTTGTGTGCTAACAGCACAAGGGAAAGGTTGAATGATTTTTTCATACATACTCAGAGGCAAAGAGACCCTAAATCTGCTTACCTTCTCTACAGAAACCTTCCTAGAACTGCTATAATTTTGAAATATTTATTTTAACACTCTTTCCAGAGAAGGAAGGCACCTGAAAGTTTTTAATGCCTGTATCCTAATAAAGTGAAACATGACACTCCTATAAGAAGTCCAAAGCAGGAGACCGAATCACAGAATCAGTCAGGTTGGAAGGGACCACAGTGTGTCATCTGGTCCAACCTCCTTGCTCAAGCAGAGTCATCCCAGAGCACATGGCACAGGATTGCATCCAGACTGGATTTAATCCTCTCCAATGAAGTACAAACCATATACTCCTCCCTTGTGGTATCTCTGTAATTCCTGTCAAATAAGTCTTTAGTTAAAATGAATGTGGACATCCACAACATTTACTCCAAATATGATCTCACAAACTTTCAATTTATTTGAAAATCCATATTTAAGCATCAGTAAGATTATATTTTTCCTGTGCTGATTAGCTTATAGAGCTCTCTTAAAATTCTCTCATATTACTTCAAGAATTGATTACCATTACTTGTTTCTACCTGCCCCAGAGGTTTTTGTCTCTGCTCTGCTCCACATAGAATAAGTTTGGCCACTAACAACTAACTAAAATATGTTAACCTTTTATTTTGAGCAGGGTAGAACAAAAACATTTCAAAATATAAATTCTCAAAATAATGGCAAATAAGCAAATTCAGGCTGAAAAAAAAAAAAAAGTAAAAAGAAGAAACTTCAAATACAACATTGCCTAATCTCCACAACATATGTGCATCGGCTCCTCAGAAAAAAAGAGGCAAACCACCTTATCCACATCAACAGAAGATACCCCATATTGCTAACAATTCTTGCCTTCAAGTATTTTTTTCACTAAATAAAACATGTAACAGTAGAGTGCAGTATATTGTTCCACTCTTTTTGGAATAACCCCTGGTGAAAACACATCTTGAAAAATCAGTGAATGGATTATTCAATCCCTCTTGCTTTAAAGTGTTGAGATCTATAATAGCTGCAACAGGAAATCCCCAATACAGCTGCACTTCATTGCCTTAAAATACTTAAGCATTTCTATGACTTTTCTAATTGGTTTTAGAAAAGATACATTGTCTGAATGTCACAATAATCACCTGAAATACATTCTTTGTTATCAGAGTGCAAAAGTCTATATTCTTGCTTTTGGGTGTCTATTCTTATCTTTCCAAGCAGGCAACTAATTAAAAATATATACTGTAAATGCTACAGAAGAGTTATTGAGTAATTCTGTTTGCTGTTACTATATATTTTAGAAGATATTTTTTTACAACAACAAAATTACAGTTGGAAAATTCTCAGAGACATCACGTAACAGGTGAAAAGTATGAGAAATCAAAGGATATTGAAGAATTTCTCTTATTATTATACTTAAGATTATACTACAAAAAAGTACTGTTTTAAACTTTAAATGCTTATTGAAGGTGTCAAAATGAAAAATCAAACTACAGTAACTTCAGCTTAGATTACAATAAAGTATCTGCTGAAAGAAATCCTGAATTTCCAATTTAATCTCAGTAACCCACAACAAGACAAATTTTTCCTACGACAGCCAAGACATCTAAGCAGTGAAGAATCAGAGAAGTTAATCAGAAAAGCAAATTAGAATTGAGTAAACTGTTCAAAAGTGGGCAAGCAGGACAAAAAAACCCCAGCCAATGAAAAAACCCCATCTAATGAAAAAACCCCAACTAATGAAAAAAAACCACACAAAAAACCCCAACCCAAAAAAACCCCCAAACCAACAAAACAGAAAAAACAATCAAACAAACAAGCAAAAAAAAAAACCAATACACCACAAACAGACAGAGAGGTAGGAATACACAAAGAAAGTATCATAAAAGAAGCATTCTAGATATTGATTATACTGAGTTTTGGATTTTTTTAATCAGTGAAAAGTAGAAGGCTCCAGTAATCAATGCAATTACAACAAACAGAAAATATCTAAATGTTGCTTTCCAGAGAGATTGGAATTAGTACTACTTATACTACTGCTGCACTGATTCCATACCTTGGAAGAACGAAAACAGAATGCTGTAGATTTTACATCCGCCTTCTCTTTGTCTGTAAGAAGAAGACTCTTGTCATCCAGCAGACTTAAATATTTTCCTGTTGTTATGTGTCTTAATCTGAATGGCTGTCCCCATCTAATGTGGCTGCCACTCCACCTAAGAGAGTTCATAGAAAACATTTAGTTACCAAAAAAAAAAAAAAAAAAAGATTTTAACTACAGGCAAAAACGTTTTAAAGTACATTATATTGCCAACTACTTAGTGAAAAGATAAAATTCTAAACGTTGACGTATCAGCAAGAAAATGGCTACTTTGTGGCTATAAAACCATTCTAATAAGTAATCTTAACATCCTAATCTCTTCCTTTGCACAGGCTGCTTTCATCAGTCTGAATTCCTCATGAGAAACAGTACAGACCGCCTACAGAAAAGGAGCCTTATGCTGTACACAAAGAGCTTAGATCTGCCAGTTCTCTCTCCAGTATTTCATCTACCAGCAGCTGGGTTTGTTCACCCTCCCAGAGCCCTCATCTTCTAGCAGTCAGCACACTCTAAGCACACTTCAAATAGTGTGCAAAAATTAAATGGCTAAACAAACAAACAAAGAAACTTCCTAAAATAAATAAGAGAACTTATCAAGCCAAGAATGGCCCAGATTCTTCATACTGGAGGAAACAAAGGAAGAAAGGCAAAGCCTGTCTGAGGTCTCCAACAATCACTCAACTTAAAATACAGGTCACAGGTTTCTGACTTCTTGCCTTAAACTGAAAATTCAGCCCTTCTGTACTCCCTGATTAATTCCTGAAGACAAACTTGTGTAGGTGTTACTAAGGAGTATGTATTTCACAAAGGGTTTTCAGAAGGCTTCTTAAATATTCCTTAGATTTCAAAATGCCGCAGCTAGAATGTTTTCCTGGGTCTTCACAAAACTTTCTTCAATCTTCTATCTTCAGAAATTTCTACTTCAGATGTATGTGGCATGCTACCTTTTGGAGAGCAAATCATGTACTTATTTTGTGTTTGCTAAATACCCATCATAATGGAACTATGATATAATGCCACAGTTCTGATGAGCTTTTGCAAATACTAGAAATTCTCTATGCTTACTGTGGCACAAAGAGCCACAATCAACAAATCTTCTCATAATATCAATTAAATATACAAATGCATCCTTATGAACTTAACCTGATTATAAACTTAGTCCCACATCAGAATTTTACATTACTGCATCTTCTCACTTGCCTTTCAAGTAATTCTATGTACAGCATTTAAAAAAATAACAAGTTAGTATGTATATGTTTTGTATATATTCATGTACTAGTCTTCAAATCCCTTAATTAGCATTTTAGCAGGTTTAAGTCATTTTTGTTTTCCATGACATACAAATGTAGCAGATTAGAGCGCTTACCTATTCAATAACAATACCCAGTTGTTTAAATATGTCTTCTTAAGAGTTGGCCATACTGTATGCAAAGTATGGAAAATCAATTTGCCAGACATTTTAAAAGTGTGTGAGTTTTTAAAATGCTTCTATTTTGTAACAAAATTTATTAGATTTCAGTGATTACATTTCTAAACCTTTTTAGTTATTGATTCTAAAGAGGCCAGAAGAATGAAAAGGTTTTCACCCTCAACTATTTTCTTTCTTAAACTAGAGCCTCTTCTGTTTAAGTTGAGGGAGCTCTGGGGAAGAAGGAAATATGGAAGCTTTATATCTTAGAGACGCTTTTTCCTTTTTATGTCCTCTGCACAGCAAAGTTGGTATACTCCACAGAAGCACATCTGAGTCCAGTGTTCTAGCGTAACTTCTGTTTCTCAAGTCAGTAAAATGTCAGGTCATGGATCTCAGCTATTGTGTTGCTGAGTCTGGTAAAATACATGAGTTCTGCACCTTTCATATTACAGGTCATGCTGGAGAGTTGCCTTTTCTCTTGTTTGATTCAATTTTCTCTTGGACACAGAAGAAAAAAAAGAAAAAAAAAAAAAAAGAAAGAAAAAAGTAGTGTCATTGAGCCATGCCCCTAGTTCATCCCTGCAGGATAGAAAAATAGCAATCATGTGCACTTACATGTAAAGCCCCTTGAGCAGAAAGTATCTTGTGAAGCCATTTCTGACTACTAAAAACACTTTTCTGCAACGTGAGAATATGATCCCTGTCACCTTTCGAGAAAGAAAGCAGTGCTGAGTAATAGTATTTGGCGTCCTATGGCAGGTAATCTGCACAGGCAGGCTGCCCAAGCAAATTCTATGGGAGTTCTCTACTAATGAACAGAGTTGAGGAAAAATGGTTCCTTTAGAATCATATACATCTGCAGTCATTCTGGGAAGAACTACAACTCATTGAGAACTTCAGGCATGCATAGACTAAGCTACAAATTGAAGCATTTGCATGAATAGTAATGGATTGCAATTCAATAATGAATGTATATAGCTATTACAGTATCATACAGGAAATAGGTTGGTGAGGGACTTATAGGACAGAGCATTATTCTGGGGATTTTTTTGTTTGGGTTTTTTTTTCTAGTAAGAAAATCTTAAAAAGAAAGATTACTACTTCCTTTATTACAGTTGTTTTGACAGTTCTTACAATTTCTTTCAGTCATATATGTTCAAATGTTTACCTTTCGAAAGTTTGTATAAAATGCCTATTAAAGTGAGATACATGATGGTCATAACAGATGTTTCTTGAATCCCTGGGTTGCTCCAGTACAACCGCTTATTAGGGAAGTACATGCCACAAGGAAGGTAAAAAGCTAGAGATCCTTCCACAGTTTCATTGCCTTCACTGTCTCAAAGTCTAATTTAGTTCAAAGGAAAAATCTCACTGCCCTATAACTGACATTTAACGTCATCCTATTAAAAAAATGCACACACAGAAAACAGCATCATTAGAGTGTAACCTTTTCATAAGATGTCCTGATTTGATCTCTAAAAATCAATCATTTATTAGTCTCTAGAACTTTTATCACAAGCACATATTGTAATACGATTTAAGTGTAATTTTACACTGCAATTACTTAAACAAACAAGGCACAATTCCTTACTATCACTCCAACACTTCTAACAATGCATGATAGCACTTTTTTTGTAAATTTTTTACTTCTAAATGGCTTAACCAAGTTGGGGGGGGAAGTGTGTCACACATGATTTTTTTTTTTTTTTAAAACAGTCCTGTTTAAGTCCTGTATGTGTTAAAAAAAGTAAATGGTGAATTCACTGACAGCTACAACAACATCAAAAAATAATCAAAACACACTCAAACTCTACAGGAAGTTGTTTAATTTTAATGAAAGCGACATAGAGCATTTTTTAAAGTTTATTTTAGTTTTACTAGTCTGGAATTATCATTATCATTCTGATTTTATAGGATCACTCTTACAATATAAAAATTGTCTTGCCAAAGGTACTTCTTTTCTGAGGTGGATTTTACTTACGCAACTCTTAGAGTCTCTAGTCGCCAAAGGGAACGAGCATGAATGGACACAGCACCACCTTCATAATGGACAGTTCTGAAAACCAAGAAAAGGCACAGACTAAATGCTTAGCAGAATTCATCATAGGTGTTTGTTCATTTAACCACATCTCTCATTTTAAGACTGTCAAACAACTATTGCCTTTGTCAGATTCAAAGGTTATTAGATTCAAAACGCAACCATCAATTAAACCTTCAGACTTAGTTACTCAAATTCTGTTTTAATTGTCTTGAGCATCCGTTATTGTGACATTGATAATAATGAAGTTTAGACAGTGTTTGCTTAGACATTTTTGTTAGTATTTTAAAGACAGAAAATTGGGGAGGCAGGGGCAGGAGTGGGGGAATAATACCAATAGCCTGATAATTAGAATATTTCTAGATTCTAACATAAAGTAATTATAAAGATTTGTGATCACTGCATACAACTCCTGAGAAAGACAGTGTTTTCTCAGAGCTTATACTATTAAAATAACTGCAACTTATTACATTGAATTATGAAAACTTACTCATTTAGCACTTTATTTTATTATCATAACACCTAAAGTTTTTACAACCACACTGATACACTTTTCACACATCTCAGATGTTAACAGCTTCCTATTTACAAATTTTTATATGGAATGACCTCTCTAGTTTCTGCATAGACCCAGAAGTGTCTCTAGAAAACAGTCAATTAAGCCTAAAAAGGGTGGAGGGTTTTTCCTCCATTATTCTACACACATATAGGTGATCTACAATGGACTCACAAAATGTCTGAGACTTATGGTCAAGAAAAGCCCTGAGTATGTAACCTGACCTGTCTTAAAAGTAAACACTAAGAAAAGTTAGCATTGCCATTCTAAATGCTGGGAGCCATTCTTTGGATTGCTTCCTGTCTGTGCCTGTATTTCCACACTATGGCCTTTCCTTTGGGAAAATTAACAAAGGAGTCACTTACGCAAAGGAGTGTTGTCACTACACTTATCAGATCAAGCACATCAGGGAACACTGCCAAAGAATGGCCTAGTTTTATGGATCCTGGAAGAGCTTATGGATTGAGTAAATGTTGCAATCTTCAGCCATGATCAGGCACTGCCAAAAATAGCCAGAGGCAAAACTTTAGGGAATATTAATAATGAAATGGCAGGCATTCCCCATTCTTTGTTAGAAGTAATTTTTTGAGGACTACAAATTTGGAATCAAGTACATAGTACTTACTAGGCTTTAGCTTCCAAAATCCTCCTGTAGATATAACACAGAGGGACTGAATGCTTAGCACAGAGGAAAACCCAGCATTGAAAGAGATAGTTCAAAACCAAAAGAAATAGTGAGTTAGAATATACTTCTTAGTATTGTTAAGCATACATGAAACTACAGATGAGCTAAAATCATCTTGGAAAGAAATCCTAAATAAAAACATGTGATTTGTTTACCAGAGGAAATAAAAAGGATTCTAGGATTGTCTCTTATTTCCATATGAATGGACAGGTACAGCAACAACAGAGGGAGTAAAGGCTGAAAGGCAATAATAGCACCTTGGGGACAAAAGTCCAAAAGGTAGCAGCAAAGCCTCATCAAAAGAATAGGAGACAGCAATATGGAGGGGGACTGAGAAAAAGCTGGTGAATGCAGGGCTAGGGATCAAGGATCCCTACAGCAAAAGGAGAAACCTGGAGACTGTAGTCAAGGATGGAGCAGCAAGACTTTGTAAGGACAGGAAAGAAAATAAAATGCTACAAAAAACAAGTTAGCACAAAGCACTAGAATATGGTGTTAAGCTCTTGTGGTTTTGGCTAGATACTGTCTTTGCTACAGAAAAGATGCTAAAGAAAAGGTGGTTTTGAATAAAAGATTTCTTCGGTGAAGGGCAAGTCACTTGGCCTTTACCATAACAGCATACATACTAACCACTGCCCCAGAGCAGATGAATAAATTCATAACCTAGATCATCTCAAAACTCTTCGTGCTAAGGAATTGAAAGTTCATTTTTAGCTCCTTCCATTCAAATAAATGTAGTAAACTGCTCTGAGATTGCTCACACCAACTTCCTTAGTACTTGTTATATATTCCATTCAATAGGATGCACCTCATTTCTTTTTATATACTTCCGATGACATTTCAGTGTTGGAAAGGAAGGATGATTCATTACATTTGAATGTTTCCTGAAGCTGACACTGGTAAGGCATATCAGATACTGCTACTACTAGGTCAAATGAAACTGCTTTTAATGACATGAAATTAGTGACCAAAATTCTCTGACTCTCAGGGAATTGCAACCTATTTACATTGATAGGATGGGGAAAAAAATTGAGTTACAATGTGCAAAGATGATGTACATTTGCCAAACAGTAAAGAAAACCCCCACATTACAAAACCAATTATGAAGTTATAAGACATGTGAATGCACAAGGAAAGTGCAAATAACAGCAGAAAAAGTGAGGATAACAAGAAGCTACAATGAGTGTTTATCTTCCTCAAAGCTTGGGATAACTTGTATCTTCAGAGCCATACACATAAGACTAATTCTTGATGGTTTTCTTCTATTCTTTCCAAAACACTTCATCCACATTTTCTACATGTATGGATTAAGGGTATTAACCACTTTTATTTCAAAATAAAATATCTATAAGTAATTCAGAACCTTTGAGACTTTTCAGTTAATCTTTATTAAAAACCTTATAGTTAGGTTGGTGTAATGAAGTCATTTTTTGGTCTGACCTATGACGGTAAGTTAATCATCCTCTTCCTGACTATGCCATTATTCGATTTAAGTCTCCTTAATACAAACAAGCACTGGGATGGGCCCTGAGGGGAAGCTGTATGACGAGCAGCTGAAGTCACTTGGCCTGTTCAGCCTGGAGGACACTGAGGGGAGACCTCATCGTAGTCTACAACTTCCTCATGACGGGAAGAAGAGGGGCCAACACTGATCTCTTATCTGTGGTGACCAGTGACAGGATCCGAGGGAATGGCCTGAAACAGCTTCAGAGCAGGTTTAGGTTGGATATTAGAAGTTCTTCACCCAGAGGGTGGTTGGGCACTGGAACAGGCTCCCCAGGGAAGTGGTCAAAGCACCAAGGCTAACAGAGCTCAAGAAGCATATGGATTATGTTCTCGGGCCCAAGGTGTGACTCTTGAGGATGTTCCTGTGCAGGGATAAGGATTGGACTCAATGATTGGGGTTTGTGGGTCCCTTCCAATGCAGCATACTCTCTGATTCTGTGATTTGCCTCACAGTGCCTGGGCTGTGGGTGCAGCACCAGGGACAATGCCATGGCCCCGGCGGGACCAGCCACCCGGGAACCAGTCCTGCTCTTCCTGGCTTGCTCCTGGTGCTCTCCTCCAGCTCTCCGAGAGGAGATGCAGAGGCAAAGTGATGGTAAACATCAAAAAGAAAGTTCGATATTTGAATCTATCATCTCCAATTACAATAATAAATTAATTACATAGCTTTAAAATAGACTACCACGTATCAAACCCCCTGGAGAATCATTATTGAATTCATATTCTTATTAAAGCATTGTTCAGCAGAGAGAGGGCAATCACTTCAGTGAAATTCATTGACTACAAATGGGCATTAAATGAGGTTAAAATAAATTACATTAAATTACTGTGTTTTGATACTGCCAAAGTAGTCTCGGTTAAAGAACCCGTAAATCCCAAGTTCCACAGCAAGAAAATAATGGATTAAACTCAGTAGCTTGGAATGAATCAGGGTGCGATAAAGAATAATAGTGTACCTGAATTATATAAAAATTAATAAATCCAAACAAGATGTCAAAGTTCAAGTGAAAGAAATTGTTCCACTCCCCTCAATGACAGGCAAACCTGTTCTGGTTTTAGTTTGAAAAATCAGTCATTTAAGACTATCACTATTCAAGGCTCAGGGTGTGGGGGAAAGGTTATTGATTTATGATGGGTGAAAACCTTCTGAAGTCACATTTCAGTCATAAATAATACTCCATGCATGCCAGATCCCAGCCTTTCTGGGGTACAGCAGACCTCATTAGATCACAATACCATAACAAAGACTGTTGAAAGAGAATAGCATGGAAATTGAACAGAAGCGGAGACTGGCTAAGTCATAATGATTTTGACCTTCATCATTTTAAAACCCTGTCCATCTCTGAGACTAAAACTAAATGTTCAATGCCATTTCCAAAAGCCTTAACGTATTATGTTTCACCCAAAGAAAGCCTCAAAGGCAGGAATGACAAAACTGTTTCTGAAATTAGGCTACACTTGTACGTTCCCTCATGAAGGCCTATTCCAACCCAAATGATACTTTGAAAAGCCAGGAGCACTTTGCTCTCTCTCACAGGTAATTGCCTTCTGTAACAATATAATTCTGAAGGGTCCAAATTGCACTGCAGTCATCACTTTTAAATACATACTGAAAATCAAAATGCAAAATAGTTGCGATGGGAAAATTCATGGTTCCCTTCTAGACTGGGAACTGAACATCAAAGCCCAACTCCTGTGTAGTATTTCAGGTCTAAAAGAATATGAAAGATGGTGGTATAATAAAAAGTAAGCATCACAAACCAATTAGGAGAAAAACACCTTTTTTATTGCATACTTCTACTAATATCTGCTATTACCTTTTTTTTGGGACTTCTAAGAAAAAAATGAACTAACAAAGGAAAAAAAAAAAAAAAACCCACATACAGAAACCAAAACAAATCCCCCCAAAACCAGAAAGCAATAAAACCCTCTACAGTCATGCCTGAATTAATAACCAGCTGACATTTCTACAGGAAAATAAAAATGACACACATAATACAGGAATGTCAAAATCATAAAATAATTCCACTTAATTGACCTGTAAAAAAATCGACTGATTGTTTTGTGTTGAATTTATTATGAACACTTTTAATTAATTTTTTTAGTTAAAAGAATGAAACAATGGAAAACAATTTCACAGAACAACTTCAATGTATACCTGCTCTAAATATCAACTTCCACCACAATTTGAATAAATGTATTCATTCCTTTGATATTATAATTTCAAATGTGAAGACTCAATACTATAATTGCCAAATAACAGGGTTAAAAAAAAAAGTCACAATTTCAACAGGAAAAGATTTCAAAGGAAAGCAAAACCATTCCAAATTACCTTTAATACAAAAAGTGATTTAAATCTTCTGCTGGATAAACATATAGAATCCTCCACCCAAAAAAAAAAGAGGTATTGAAAATTATTAACAAATTTCTCCTGTATGAAACTGGGGGAAAAGAGTGGGAAAGGAGACTATGTAATCCTTTAAACAAAGAAAGAAACCCTCTTATAAATAAAGGACACCCTTTGTGGGTCTGCCTCATTCCTACTGACAGACTGCTTATATCAGCTCATATGAAGGGAGCCAGGCCACCAACCATGTGGACAGAGAGTGGAGGAAAAAAAGAGTCAAGATAAATATGGACTCCCTTGCTTTAAAGATGGATAGGAATCAAAGTAACCACCATAAGAACACCAAGTTGATTACATTGTGCCTTCACTTATCTATCAATACCCATATTTTTTTTTTTTTAATCTACATGGAAATACTTCTGAAATTTGAATTGAAGAGCTACAAAAACAACACTTCAAATTTAGGTCTAACTTGCTAGAGATAACTAAAGCATTTTAAAGAATAAAAACACAGTTTAAGGATTCTACGCAAAAGGCTTAAACCAGCTGCCTCAAACCTGCAACATACCTAACTAGAATATGCAGAAAATTATATTTAATTCAGTGCAATTGCACATACTTAAACTTTTGTCTGTTTCATTATTGTTCTTCATGTGGGTCTGTGACTGTCAACTACCAAGGTCATGTTCACTCTGCCTGAGTCACTTTAAAAATAATACCACCTTTTTCCTCTAGTGTAATATCAAGTAACTGACATATTGCCACAAACTTCTCTATTTGCATTGCTTCCATCTGGAATGCCTTCTAATAGCAAACTATGCCTAGCAACTTCAGGGAGGATCTACCTGAAACTGGCTCTTAAGGAAAAGTTAAGTTTCTGACTTGACACCAAAGTCCCTCTTCCACAAATACAATGATTCCAAACTACTCTCTAGTGATCACAGTAGCACAACCTAAGGACCACATGGGGGGGACACACAGGCTCAACAATTAAGCAAGGAAACACAGTATACACTCAGAAAAAAATTGCGAGACACAGAAAATAATTGTATAAGCTTTTTAAATGACTAACCTATCACTGTGTTAGGCCTCTTCCAGTGCAGATTTTGATAACCTTGCCTCAGAGGAGGCTTTGTTAGGTACTGTAATCACAAAGACAGTATCTGCACTGTCACTGCTTCATAAATCTCCACTGTGCTGAAAGTATAAACTCTCCTATATACACAAGTATAAACACCTTGAGAATGTGTGTTTTATTTTGAACTTCTGGTACTCTTTAAAATGCATTTATACTCAAATTTATGTAACTGTATCAGTGCTCTAAGAATAGAGTTAAACAGCAGTTATTTTTGGAAACTGCCCAGGAGGATCCTTCACATCGAAACTATTTATTTATTGCCTGGAATAGATACCAGGTGACATGATAGAATAAAACTGTTATTTTAGGACTGTCTGATCTTTTATTTATTTGAAAAGGCATAAAGAGGAGGCCTCTGAAGAAAAATAAAAATGAGATAGAGGAATTAGTGAGTCACAACAGGTGTGAACTTCTCAATGCTTCTTTATGCTACCATTCTACAGAGCAGAGCTGCTCTTCAGGTGTATGCTGGAACAAAACAAACCAAGCACAATCACAATAATCTATCACCAGACTATTTCAAAAGACAATGAAATGATAATAGGGAAATATTATACCCTAAATACAGCATACCTTACCATGTCTTATGTGCAAAAGGTACAGAACTTGAAATGAAAGACAAAATAATTTATCTTACAATTTCCTACCTGACAAAGTTACATGTATTTTTTAATATAATTGTACCAGCTGTTGAATCCTACCCATCAAAATAAGGTATGCACGCAAAACTGAAAGGAGCCACAAATTATTCCGAATGGGCAACAGTTCTAAACAGAGGTAGAACTACAGAGTTTTTAAATTATTAATAAATTTAGTTATTGCTTAAGAGAAAGCGTGGGCCACAGAGTGGTTATACCTAACTCCATATAATTAAAAGTAATCATAGATTAAATTCTAAGTTTATTATTAAAAAAAATATTTCAGAAAAGCAATACAAGAGCTTCAAAGAAGGAAAATATGAAAACCAAGAAAATTATTTTTATTTTGTTTGTTTATTAAAGAAAGATCCTGAGCAACAAGTAAATTCCAGAATATCAAACCTGTTTTTATGAAGCACTGAGAAGCAATGTTTCTCAGTATTGCTATCAGGAAATATAAAGACAAAGACATACGTACTATTTGTTGCCTACTAGCTCTGCTTCTTTTAGGGTATTAGACAGACACGGGGAAGGCAGAAAGAATTATACAAAACTGCAGACACAGTAGAAAGAAATACAATTATCTGATCTGTTTACAGCCTGTCCTGCAGCTTAAGAAATGAACCATATTCTTCCCATGTTATAGGACAGAAAGGTGCATCATATGCATACACAAGCAGATGAGATCAATTTTTTTTTAACTTGAAGCTTCACACTCCATTATTATGGTTTAGGTATAATGTTAGTCTTGTTGAAAAGAGACAAATTTTTAGTGTGTTCTTAGGCACTGAAGTTCATTATTGAAGTGTTTGATCACCCTATAAATCTGCAGTTACACTGCAACTACCATTTTTTAAAGGAATTTTGCAGTATTTAGACTGAAGTAAGAGCAAGCACTATAGGATCCTATTTATTACCCTACCTTTTCTAATAATAGCAGTGATAAACTCCAAGCTGTAATGTATCTCACATGGTAACTAAAATCAAAACATGAACTGATCACATTTTAAGTATCAGCATTTTGAACTCGCTTCTGCTTTCAAAACCTATTGCCTTGTCTAAAAATGGGAAATATCCAGGAAGGGTTGGTTTAGCAGCTGTATAAGAAAATTCTAAAGTATTTCTCCTTAATATTTAAAAACTTACAGAAGATTTTTGCAGAAAATATTTGACAGAAAATATTTTATGAGACCTTCCGGAGTCTTGTCCTTAAATACAACTCTATTTGCAAACCAAAAAAACTCATTTTTCAATTAATGAATAGCCCTTTCTTTGTCATGGAAATGAAGTTACCCAACATGCTGCATTAAACAAACTAATCTGACATATAATTCAGCAACGTTTAGGCTGAAGGTAGGAACAAATTATATGACACTGCCCTACTGAAAAGGAGCTTAGGGCATATTTTATTAGAGCACATAAGAAGGAGACTGATTCATCCATGCAATCACTCCACTGAGACATGCCACTTACGGTGTCAGTCTTCTCACTATTTGGATTTTTTAGTTAGCAGAGAGAGAGAGACTCACCCTGAGTTGTTCTCATTTCTCTACTTCCTTTCTAGGATTTCTCAAGTCAAGAAAATAACCACAAATTAAGTTCTAGACTAAGATCAATACCCAGAACAGCAGCCTTGAAGGACTGGGAAGTAATCTTACATGCCCTGTCCTGAGGAATTTTTCTGTGATTATGGAAAAAATCCAGCAGTAAAAAAACCCAACACATTTCATTCACAGGGCTTTAAATTAGTAAAGATGACAATAAATGATAAAAATCACTACTGTTGTTATCTCTGGTGAGTGAAACAAGACAATACTGAAAAGAAAATATAAAAGGCTCATGTCTAAAGTTTGTCTCAACAATATTGATTCTTATGAGTAATATATCTCATCACAGCATCCTTCAAACATCTGGATATCAGTGTCACGTAATATTGATTCAGCAACATTCATTATTATTATTCTGTTATAAGCTGGGAACCTACCTTCTTTGTTCTTCTCCATGTTCACCCGAAGGGACTGTCAAACATTCATCCATGTGACCATGCAATAACCTCAGAACATCCCCTCCAATCAGGTATCCTTGAATAAAGAGAGAAAATTCAGTGCACTTGTGTGAATGCAGCAACACATAAAACAATAGTTCGAACTATAATAAATACTATTTATTTCATTTTTTTCTGTTGGCATTTTAGGTTACTTTAAAAAGAGAATCAGAAGAAGGGGAAGAGATCTCATACCCTGAGGAGTCAGTTGAATATTTTCAAGTGAGAAAAGCTCCAAGTCAGCAAGTAGCAAAGGGTGGATCAGAATAGAGGAGCCAGAGATGGGACCCTACAGAGTTTCCACAACTCAGAAAAAGACTGAGTCGATGGAAACAACAAAGCAAGTACTCCTCCCTCAGATTACAACATAAAATTTTAATGGGAAGTTTTGATTAAGAGAGGGTATTGTAGCATAGTTATTCCTATATATTAATATTTTATTTATGAATATGACAAAGTATTTCACAGATATTAACAAATATAGGTTTATTTTCTTCTTCCTTCATTTTGAGGTAATTTTCTGCAGTTTGGCTACTGTTTTACTCAGGCATAGAGAGTAAGGCCTTACACATTAAGTGTCTGATTTACTCTCCCTTCACAACAGGACTACTCTGATTACAGAAACATTTGCCAGTTTTGCTAGGATAAAGCCTTTGCTCTAATCCTTTCTGACACTAGCCAGCTGATCTTCTCTAGAAAATATACTGCTTAACAAAGATAATGTCCATACTTGACGAAAGTGAAAAGGGAAAGGCATAGCAGCAAAGAATAAGCAAATACACAGAGAAATGAACAGCTTCGAAAATCATATTACATCATTTTCACATTAATTACTGAGGGTATAAGTACACAACATGACACTACATCATTGTGGATTTTTGCTTCTCTAAGAGACAGGTAGGTCTCACCAGTCAGGTTCACCAGGCAGAGATGTGGCACAGCACAGATCTGGGTCTCAGCTCATAAACCATGCTGGGGTTAACTAGAATGACACATCAGTGGGAGCAGCAGTGGGGGGACAAGGAGAATGGAGTTTATAGGGAGGAGAAACAGGAAGAGGTTTTCCCTTCTCCTCCACAGAAAGCTTTTCTCGGTAAAGTTTCAGACACTGTCAAGCAATGCACTAGCATTTTTTAGTAATGGTTTGTGCTACAAATGGTTTGCCAGAGAATCTGAATGTGCAAAGTGATCCTCATATGCAAAAACAAAATGAGTATATAGAAAGGAGATTTTGGCAGTGCTGTCCCTAAAATCTGAATGACAAAAGTTGCAACAACATTCCACTACTGAATTTTAAAATATGCCAGATAAAAATAACTGATGTGCAATTTCAGTGTATTGCCTTTTATAAAATAGCATCCTAAAATCCCAAGATATAATCAAAGAAAGGACCGGCAGCGTTAGCCTTCTTAAGGTTCTATTACAACACCTACTCAAAACAGTCTGTAGAAATCATTAGGCTTTACATTGTGACAGACTTTTCAGAAAAAGACTACTGTTTTCTCCTTCTCTGTGGAATCAGCATGGCATAAATTCCTTGTCCTTTCAATGTCAAAGCATTCATTAAAAAAATCCCTCCTAATTACTTAATAAAATAAATAATTCTTGAAAGCTGTTCTCTTTCTGTCTTTCCCCTCATTTTGTTTTTCTTCCCCACCATATGCTACCCACAAAACTATTGCCCATCTTCACTCTTGGGATTTCACATCCTGCTTCCAAGCCTCTTGCCCATTTTTCAATCAGTCTCAGGAACATGTAACCACATCTGCATACATCAGAATAATGTTAAGTAATATTTTAAACCAGGACCAAAAGCCATTTAAAAAAAATGTTATGTTATCATACCTTTATCAAAATGAGATCTGAATGAGTTGTTCAGTATTCAGTAGAAATATGTAGAAAATTATGACTGTAACTTTCAGTATAGCCTCCCCTCTGTTTTCAGAGCATTTGTATATTTATTTATTTTTTGAATGTTTATGTAAGAGAAACCCACTCCCTCACTTGGCATAATAATTTGATTTTTAAAGTATTTCATTTACCATCAGCCTTTCAATACTTAAAGTTCAGTCAATCTTACCTTGGGCAACTTCACTTCCTGAACTGATCGGTGCTACACTCCAGAGTGTCTGCTGGAAGGCTGCATCAACATGTAAGCTACCATTGCCATAAGAGAGATGCTAAAACCAGGAAAGACAGAGGCTTTTGTTTGAGGTTAATTAAAAATCTCATTACAGTATGCAATAATAGTATCAAACATTCTCTTGTTTCTTTCATACATAAATTTTTCCCATTGACTGTGTAAGCAAACACAAAGTTAGACCTGGGTACTCTTCAAGGGACATTAGAAATAAAGTTAGAACAGTAACAGCATATTTGGTTCAAAGAAACATACAGCAACAGTACAGAACAGTCAGCTGCTCAGGGTCTTAGACCATAGCACACACTCTGAAGAGCTTATTGTTAAATGCTGCAGGGTTTTTACATTTGTGTTCTTCCTTCTACACACAATGGGGTTTTCCAGAAAGTTTGAATATTGGAATATGACATTAATCTGTATTTCAAGTGGATCTCACCAGTTGAATATTTCTTGTAGGCCACTGGCTTCCTAAAACTGCCATCGGATCAAAGAAATTAAGTAAGCAAACTGCTGACTTTGTAAGGTACTTAAGAGAGTTCACAAAATATATTCTTGCCCAAAGTTTTCAGGATCCAAGCAAATCTGAAATGATCTTTCCCTGAAAGACACTCTTCCTACCGAAGCATTCAACAGATGACCTTCATTTGCTCTGTTACTCCCTATCTTCTGCCAATGTTGCAGGTCTTTAAAGTGCCATAGGTGCTTTCTCTTCTCAGAATTCCTTGTGTGTGTGTTTGTTCATTCCAGCTAGTTCAGTGACATTATTGTCTCAGAAATTCTTATCTCAAAGTATATTATACTGCATCCATACAAAATCCTTTGTCCCACACCTTCAGTCAATTCCTTTGATACGCTGTCAATGCCAAACAATATAACCTTATACAAGATTATGGAAACAAGTGTTCTGTGAATAGGCAGCTCTTTCAAAGTATACTGTTTATCCTTATTAGGTAATAATTTTTCAAGTGCAGTAACATTCAGGCACTTTTATCAGAACTCTATTTTAAACTACAGGACAGTATCTGTTTATAGAGTAGTTTATGGTCTCTGTCTCTGTGAGTTGTGAGCAAAATTAACAACTTCTGGGTAAAATAATTGACGATAAGAAAGACAAAAATGTCAACGGAGGTCAGAAGAAGGTAGATTCCCAATGACATTTGCAGAGATCTTCTGTCTTCCTACCTGCACATATTCTAGCTGTACAGCAGTACAAGAAACAGCACGTCAGCTCATTTAGAAGGCTCCCATAACAGCCAATGGCATACAAAGAAGACATCTCACAAAAGTCACGTTTACACTGCACCAGTGTTACTCAGCACATGTAATAGAGAACTATAATGAACAAACCAAGTTATCCCTTCTTATTTTGCCCTTACTGCAGTTATATAGTGAATGGCAGAACAGGATGGGAGATTAGACTCCAGTACAGCTCCAGTCCCATTTTTGCCCTCTGGGCCTTAGTTTTGTTAGGTTTCCTCTGAGATCACTGCATCGATCTGGTTAGTGACAATGAGGAATTCAACCATTAGAGCAAAGCAGGAATATTTCTTTTCGAGGAAAACTCGTCATTCAGAGTAGACAAAAGAGATTTAGATCTGCAATCAACAGAGCACTTGTAACAGTGTGCTTTGTACATGTCAAAGAACTTATTTTCACACACAATGGTATCAATTGAATTAGTGTTCTGTTTTTATAGAGAGGACACTGAACAAAAATAAATTGCTGACATCTCTCTTCAGAACACCTGTCAATTTTATCCATTCATCTGATTCCAGCTGCAGTTCTGATTATAATCCAGATGTCTCAAGCTGAGTCACCAGGGAATTATAACTAAAAAGTATGGTTTAAATGACCTAATACAACACATGACTGTGTCTAATCCCCACACATGACCACAACAGCAGAGGTATACCTCTGCAATTCCCTTCTTCCCTTCACTTCCCTAGATTCCTCGTGGCATCCTTAAACTTACAGTTGACAGCAGATATCCAAGCATTTACAATTCCATAAACTATGGTGTGCATCCCTGGGAACCATTCATAGAAAACCATAAAAAGGAGCTCTAACCATGTAGATAAAATGGCCTGTCAAGGGATATCCAAGAATTCAATTATATCAAATGTATCAAAAAAAAATCCCAAAAGTTTAGTGATGCCTGTTATTTATCCTGGCATAGCCTAACTTTTCAGTGGTATACTTCAACAACCTCAACGTTGTTCTAAAGCAATCTGCTCTTTTTCTGTAACGTCATGGTTACAGACTGCTTGGTTTTGTACTTTCAGCCACAATAAAGCTATCCAAATGAAACAAATGCCATAATGCAATGTCCAGGATGTGGACGTGACACTCACACTGATGTTGAACAGTCTACGTATGTACTACACAGCTCTTTGCTGGCTGGCATATTAGAGTGTGTGGCAGAAGTAGCACGTTACCGTCATGAGGGAGGACCACATGCACGGCATGTCTTTGGATATGTAGTAACAACATATGCAAAGTAAAAAATATGTTGGGTTCACGAATCCTGCTGTCTATTCCAATCTTGATATGGGCCTTTCCCACAACAGGCAGGTTGTCTAAACCAAATATTATTTTTTCTGCACTGGTGTCCAGACTCAAACCAAAAGCTAGGTTTGTCTTTCCTACTAATAGACTGATAATCCCCTAAACCAGCACTTAACCTCTTCTCAGAATTAAATCATGCCATTTTATGAATAAGGGTTAACACTACAGTCTACAGGCAGTTTCTCAAGGATAAACTCCCAGACTCAAATATCTGAGGATACTACAGGTTTCCCAACTGAACTTAATGGCATATTTTAAACTCTGCACTGCTCTGCAGAAAAGTAACATAATCACAGCTCAGTCCCTAGGTCTTCAAGAAGAACACAGTGTATTTAAGCTCACCGAAGAGCTCAGAAATCAGATGGTAATTTCCACAAGAACCCTTCAGCAGTGATTGCAGGAGCATTGCTGAATTTACAATAGCTCTGAATAACTGGATGATTTAGTTTAAATTTCACAGTCTTCATGAAAATTTCTGTTCTCCAAAAAATGCATTTCTATAAAGAGAAAAATGTAAAGAAAGGAAAACTCTTGCTTCAGGCTTCCTCTTGGTTAAGCTGTGTCAATACTGACAGTTTATCTATCAATATGTATTTCCATTTGCAGCTTAATGACCCTGCCTTCAATCTCAGGCCATTCCAAATAACGAGAATAGCATAAGAAAAATAATAAAGAAAGACTATTTTCTTCTTCTGCTATTTGTTAGATTTTAAGAACCATGTAGAAAGCAGGTACAATCTCACTTCAGGAAATTCCCAGGATGCTTAAGTACTGCACACAACAGCAGTATCAACCACACTCCTTCAGATTTGTTAGTACCAGCAGGTGCAGAGATAGATGGAGGCTGTTTTCTTTCCTGTACACAGAAACTCTGACAGCCCTTGCTAACTGGCTTGGAATAACTACAGTGATCAGAACAGAAGAGCAGTTTCAAACCATTTAGGCACCTATTCTCAATGACCCAAGAACCTCTGAGACATTCCAAGTCTTGAAGAGACACCATTCCCACAACAGGTACACAAGCGAGAACACATGTATCAAAGTGTGTGTGGCAGGGGGAGGGAAGGGATTCATATGCTCCTCTAGTTTTCCTTGGTCAGTCTGGAAGATGTTCACACTGGATATATTTCTATTTTCAGAAATAAGTCAAAAAAAATGTAATTGTATCTACAAAGAAAACTAAAATACTAAACAAAACAAACTACACTCCTTTTCTGTTTTTTCCTTTTTTTTTAATTAGGAAGGGAAAACCATTTTGCATTAAAAAAAAAGAAATTTCCAATGGGTTTGAAGTACTACAAAGTCCGGGTTTCTCTGAATTTCTCTGAAGTAGTTTAAACAGTTTGCCAGTAAATTCAAAAGCAAAGAGAATTTTTTCATTGATAAAGAAAGAGAATTGCCATCAATATACTAACCAATTCTCACCCCTCCACTCAGTATAAATGTACCATCAGCAAAGGGAGAGTAGAAGCTAAAACCCACAGATACTCAGAAATGGCCATTACAACTCAGCCATCGAAAACCATCTACTTAGCTCCCACATAGCTGAATATGGGTAATTGCAGATATATGGCAGGAAAGCATGAGGAACCCACAGAGTATAGATGGGGGGAGTCTGCAATCCCCCTCTTTACAACAGCTTTCCTTATAATTTAGCCACAAAAAGCCTGAAGCACATCAGCTACTATGCTTCCAAATGATTATCACTTTGAACAGTTAGTCACAAGAGCTTTCATTAACAAAATATTAATTTTACAAAAGCAAGCATCAAAAGTTAGGAAACATCAAACAAAGAACCCTATGGAAAAAGAATGGCTTCTGGTGAACACATCGTATTACAGTCTTCAATGGCATGATCCTGTACAATTTTTTCCACATGTGCTGCCTCACTGTATATACAGAATAAAGGAGTTCACTTTGTCAACAGCTGCTCAGTGCTTTGTTTTCCCCTCAGTCCTCAGCCTGAAGTCTCATGCTTTATTTAGTATAGTCAATTCCTCAAAGCTTTGAAAAGAGAATTATTAATTTTCTTAAAAGCTTTTCTCTTGCTTCCGATTACAGTATTTCACAAAACACAACAAATATTAATGAATTAACTTTCTCAAAACCCCAAAGAAGTAACATTACAGGCCATTTTCCAATGGGGCATGGAGGTACATAGATTGCACGAAGAAATTTTTATTAATCTAAGATGCCCAAACTAAGGTGACAGGGACCTTTTTAATTCCCACTGTAGACTGCATTATATGTAGTTTACTATTCAAGGCAAATCTTACATTCACCTCAGTTGCAGGTATCAAGACTGAGTAACTCTGAGATTTTAACCTCTAGCAGAAGGAGGAGACATGAGAGACACAGCTCCAGTAAGGAATATTCCCAGTAAGAGATGAGTAGTGACCTCTGCAAAGCAAGCCTGGTATACAAGAACATCTGCTCAGCAAATTCCACAGCAGTCTGATACAGAATCTAATTCTCCAGGAAAAAAATTAACTAAGCATCATACCATCAATCTTTCAAATGCAATTCCCAGCTCTAAATTTCATCTTCAAAGTTGCTTCATTCCACAGCTTCTCTACTACTCAGCTCTGACACATCCATCTAACTTTTATCATCACTGAAATAACATAGCATAAAAAGCCAGTGTGACTCTATACTTAAGAGATTTCATAAAAATATACCAGTGCCATAATTTTTGTATTTTCTAATGCCTGTGATTTTTCAAAATTTAAGAAAATTATTTTTGTGGTATCACTTATATGTAATTTTCTTATATTAAAAAAAAAAAAGGTTAAAAAATCCCACAGTGACAGTGACCTGTGGTTCATGAGGATAACTTGAAAACAATTTTTTAAACACCTGCCACTTAAACTAACACAAAAATCACAACAGAAATTGGCTGTCGGCATACCACATGTGATTGCTGTGCCTTAATACAACGGGTTTCCGAATAGTGGCTGATAGTAGTTATCTAGCCTAATTGCTTCAGGCCTCTACCATTCTTTTCCTTAGCAAATCTTTACCCCTTTCTCACAAGAAATTCTTTACTGTGAGGGTTGTGAGGCACTGGAACAGGTTGCCCCCATCTCTGGAAGCGTTCAAGGCCAGGTTGGATGGAGCTATGAGCAGTCTGGTCTAGTGGAAAGTGTAGTGGAATTGAAACTAGAATACCTTCAAAGTTCTCTTCCAACCTAAGCCATTCTATGATTCTGCATCTCTCACATAGCCAAACCAGCTTCCCGACCCAATTACAAGCCTACCTCATCACTCAGAATTAGGACTTTCTCCTGCTTCAGAAGGTTCTCCTGAGACCTACAAAGCCTAAGCAGGGTCTTTAGGCTATTTTTCTTGCTCAACCTTTTCCCACATCAGCCAGCATTAAACTTCTTTCCAGAAACCCACCACAACTCCTGACCTTCAATTCTTTTCTCACTTCTTGGTCCAAGATGTTCCTTTTCCTGGATCTTTGTCCAGCAGTTTGGTTCTTCCAGACAGCCCACTCCTCTACAGATCTCTCTCGTCATCCTTCATTTCCAGTCTCACTCCACTGGTTTTTCTATCAATTCTCCCTGCCAGAACCACACAGATTTTCTGCCCTAAATTTTGAACCTCAGCCAGAAGGTGCCTACCGCTCATCACCATCTTCTTGTCCCAGACAGTTTGTTAGTCCCTTACTGCCCCCCCTGCCTTCAGCTGACAATCCTTTCAGCCAGTCATCAAGTCCCACTCAGTTTCCCTCCTTCCCGCTTCAGTCCCACTCCTGTCACTGATATATCACCTGCCTTTTGTTCCTTCTACTTTGTCATAGCTTCTTCCTCCACACATCTTAAATGACAGCAGATCACCAGCAGCACACAAAACACTGAGTTCTCAGCTGTCAATACAGTGCCTGACTTCATCCCCGCCTTGAGCAACCCATTTCAAGGAATATCTACTCCCACCAGGGTTGGGGTGTATTTAATTATTCACTGTAGAGGGAGTTTAAACAGTTCATTAACACACAGGAGGCACAGGAGATCTAGCTTATGTAAAACAGTCATCAGACTTTTAGCTACTAAAAGAAAATTTAAGCAATCTTCCCTGGGCATGACCAAGCTTTATTATTTCAGAAGAATGTTTCTCTATTAAGCTTAAGCAAAAAGAGCTTTTTGCCTTTTTATTGCTTTATCTTTTTATTTCTTTTAAGTTACCAAGAAGTACACAAGAAAATGAGATCAATTTTCTTAATGATATGATTTTTTTTTTTCTTCCCTGTGTTTGAGCTCAGTAACATCTGCCCTCTTCTGGATTAACTAAAAAAAATTATCTCAGACTAATAAAAAAGAACCAAACAAGGGAAAAAAAACAGAAATAGATGCTACTATTTCTAGTAAGTGATTTTTCACATTGCAAGCACTTGGTAATAAGCACTTGGAAGTAGGACCCTTTAAGGCAGAACTGCTTGACAACCTTAATTATTGGGAAGTTCTACCAGCCTCCACAATAACATTTCTACGTGTATAAATACTCCATGGGAACTGCATTATGATCAGTGTAACAGAGCAGCTCAACACTACCTTGGTTCCATTAATTTCAGGTTTGTTTATGCAGATTAAAATTATTTTTTTAAACCTTTTTTAAAACGTTTCAACAATAAGAAATGATGGAATTGTGAATTTACATATAAGAAAGCAAAGTTCAATACTGAGTTTCATACTTCAAAAATAAATGAAAGAGAAGAATAAATTTTTTTTAAATTAAAAAAAAAAAAAGTCACACTGCTGTGTTCCCTGGTACTCTTGTACCAACAAATGATACAGATATTTAGAAGCTATTCCAAGCATATGATAATAAATAAGACAAATAAAACGAAGAGCTGAAAATAAACAACGTATTTGATGCAAGAAGATGCAGAGACAGTGCCTTTGCAATACTGAGGAACCTGTCCTCCTGTCCAGGAGTAATGACAGATACCAGCTCCACCTTCAAAACAGTTTGATCTAATTTGGATGAAATTATTTTTGAAAGGGAACTCTGCCATTAGATAACCATGATAAAAATCTCCAAAGGAAAGCTTATACTTCAAAGGAAAGCTTCCAATGAGTTTCATATAAGTTTCCAGTAGTCAAAACATTTAAAACAAAAGGTCACTTCAGTCAAATAGACATCAAGATTTGTTCACAGACCTGCATAATGCAGCTGCAGGTCAGCACTGCAGTCACTGAGATAGCAACTCAGAAACTACATATATACGACAGTGCAGAAACTATTGCATTATACCGAAATCTGTGCACTGCAGATTCAAAGTTGGGGTTTTTCCCCTCCTTCCTGACTACTTAACGAGGATAACACTGGCCTCATGGGTAAAAATTTTGAGGTTTATCATTTAAGGTTTTTTTTTTGAATTATGTTTAAAAGACTAAGTTATTCAGAGGTGTTAATATGAATAACATAAGTTATTCAGGCTAAACCATGACAAGAGGCTTCATAAATTTGAAATAAATTAGAATTAATTGAACCTCTAAAGTATTGAAAATTGGCAATATTGAAAGAAATCAGGATATATAACTAGTAATAGGCATAGCCAAATCTCAGTGCAAAGGTAGATACTATTATGTACAAGTTGGGGAAACATGCTGGAAATATTACATCTGTTCTTTATCAGGCTACATTGCCTCAAGAAAGGAAATATAGCAACTCTAGCTTGAACTTAAATGGTGGCAATATTTATAGCAGAACATCTTTTTGCTAACAGGGTTCCGCAGAGCCAAGTTTCCTCTCTGAAGTGTCTGGCAATAATGCAGCTCACACGTTACATAATGCCACAAGCACTTACATAAGTGCTTTGCCTCAGAAATTCTACACAGGAAAATAAGGATCCAAAATCCCACTGTATAGGTAGATAATTAGAGTCAGAACAAGTGAATGACTTGCCCTGGGACATTATTGTGAGTCAACAAACACTAAAAAATCCACATCTCTGGACCTTTAGCTTATGATTTTAACACTGATCTTCCTGTAAGTTTAGCTCTTGTTCACTGCAAGTAAAAAGATCACCCTTTGGGGAAAAAAAATAGAGCTAATTGTCCCAAAATAATTTTTTTTGTGTGGAAAGTGGGGAAGGGGAACTATAGCAAAGTCCTGATATTTTCTTAATATTTAATAGGGGTTCCCAACCAAATGAGGTATAAACACTAATCTACTGACTACACTGACTTTGTGTATTTATGATCTCAGTGTTAAATTAATTAAGCTACAGTCAGAAAACTGGAAGACTAAGTAGTAAATATGACATAGTTCTGCTCTCCTCTTACATTATATAAATTCAGCTAAAAGCTGACTACATTTTGAAAAAGCCATGCCCTGTGAATGAACTCTGTTCATCTGTTATTTTTACATGCACATCTTAGCCCCAGGATGTTTAACCTATTTGTCTTCATTCGGAAAGAATTAGCAAGTTGTTTGAAAACACAGAGCAATATTGCAATATGAAAAGGTAGAACATTTGACAGAAAACTTACTTTGTCCTCAGGTTTTAACCACAGAGCACACAGCATACAGAAACCTATCCCTCAGCATCCTGATGAACATTATTCTCTGTGAAGCGATCCATCTGAGGAACTCCACACCCTTAGAAAGAGCATTCCTCAGCTAGATTCAATACTGCTTGTTTGGTCTCACTATCCAAGCAGCTTCACAAAAATAATTTTACCTCTCCACAGTCCTAACTATTGTAAAAGGTGTAAGTTGCTGCATTCCTTTAAGAACTTGCAGAAAATAGCAGCTATAACACGACACTGCACTCAATGAAAAAAATTTACAATTTATAATATAAATGCATCATTAGATGTCTATTTATAATATATGTATTCTTTTCAAACTTAATGTCCTTTGAAGTTATTTTTCTAAATAGCCTAATGGATTAAGACAAACAGTTTAAGATAGAGAAACAGCTTTCGTGAAAAATATTCACTCATTCGTAACTGGCTAATACAGTTTCTATCAACTATTTGAATTTTCATAACAGTTTCACTGCTTTATTGACAGTGCTAATACAATTACTTAATAGGTAAGAAAAAAACCAAATATTTTTATGAATAGGAAGGTACATAGTTTATAGGCTCTTAATTTAGTCTTGAAAAACATCTATTTATAAAAATGTGTGAGTGTATGTAAGAGCAAAATTAATTTGCTGAAACCTTGCTTCCTCTCACTGTCAAACCAAAGCCGTATAACTGAAATGGGCTTAATAAACACTCGTTAAAGCCCAGCTCTAAATAATTTTACAACTACAATTCAGTATCATTTCCCTCTTCACTGAAAATATAATTTCTTTTTAATATACTGATATTTTGCATGGGAGATGAAGTCTATGAAATAACACTACGTGTTGACAAAACTCTGCAGACAGCATCACGCATCTTGCTGCATCAAAGTATACATGTGACAGCCTTGAGAATCAACAGTTGACGCACAAACCTGAATAATATAAAGGGCTGAGCTGATTTATTAATTAGAGGGCAGGAAGTATAAGTTCAGACATATGCCTACAGAGAGACACAATTTGGAGCAAAATTCAACTTCAGCAACCCAATTCAATAATTCAATGAAACCCAATGTTTTAAATAAAACCTTTTCATGAATCAGATTTCTCATTAATCTAGTCCACAATAAGTTGTTTTTTCACTGCATCTAATTGCAGTTCTCATAAAAGTAGTTATTCAAAATAATTTTTAGATGCAAAGATGGTAAGAAAGTTGACAGAATACGTAATTACAAAAAATAACTCATTTAATGCGTTACTGATCTTCTAAGTAGAAGTTACAATTATATTCCAATAATTATATTCTCATTTTCCTATGTGTTTCCAAAAGATGGAAGAACATTTTGAATTTTATAACTGAAGCCTTATTAAGCTATTCAATTTTTCCTAAATACTGTAAAAAAAATATAATGTCTCATAGCAAAAAAAAAAAAGTGAATAATAGTGAATAAAACTTAAATGTTATATGCAGATACCATAGAATATCCTGAGTTGGAAGGGACCCACAAGGATCATGAAGTCCAACTCTTGGCCCTGCACGGGACAGCCCCATCTGCCTGAGGGCATTGTCCAAGTGCTCCTTGAAGTCTGTCAGCCTTGGTGTTTTGGCCACTTCTTCGGGGAGCCTGTTCCAGTGCCAGATAATCCTTGGGTGAAGAATCTTTTCCAATATCTAACCTATACTTGCCCTGACAACAACTTCAGGCCATGCCCTTGGGTCCTGTCACTGGTCACCACAGAGAAGAGATCAGTGCCTGCCCCTCCTCTTCCCCTCAGGAGGAAATTGTAGACTGCAATGACATCTCCCCTCAGACTCCTCTTCTTCAGACTGAACAGTCCAAGTGACCTCAGCCGCCCCTCATAGGGCTTCCTCTCTCAACCCTTCACCATCTTTGTGGCCCTTCAGATCTGAAACAGTTTTTTTGATAAACTCAAAACACCTCTTGTTTAGAGACTCTGTTTTTATGTTGTTTTGCTGAATCACTATGGCTAATTTTTCAAAAGCCTTCAGCACAATTATTTTCGTCTTATTTTGAACTTCTTTTGCCATAAAGAATAGTTCAGGTGTTTGCAACACCAGGAATCCAAAAGAAATTCACGTTAAAGTTCTGAAGTGTTTCATCACCAAAAAAAATGGGAGAGAGATAGATGTAGAAAGTTATTTAAACATCTCAGTTATGCAGTTTGGACAGTTTTGGGGGGGCGGTTTCTGTTTTCTTTTTTTCATGATAATTAAACTTTTCAACTTCTATTCCATTACTGAAATGGACACAAATTAGGTTAGCCATATACTGAATTCGCATTTTCCAGACCTTCCATGCCTTGTGTTGCAAAATAGTATAAAAAAACCCAGTTTAAACACCTGAAGTTTTACTTTTGGGAGGTGAAAATGTAAACCACACTTTATTACAACACTTTTTGTAACTGGTTATTTTTTTCTGTAGAAAAAGAACTGTACAGATATTGTTACATAACTTACCAAATATCTTTCTGAAGAGACACTGACTAAAATAAGATCATCTCCAACACGCACTTTTTCTCCTTCTGATCGTTGCTTGGAAGCAGGATGTATGGTCCACCAGCAGGCCTCACCTATAACAATATTAAGTAAGAGCAAAGAAACAAATAAGAAAGAAAAGGCCCAATCTTACTGACATTACTTTCACACCTATCTCAGCCCTGAAGTTCTGATCCAGTTTTCAGTTGGTTAAACCAAATGTTCATGTGTTTTCAATAATTAGTATACTTCCTGCACCACTTTGTCAGAAGCTCAGCTGGACACCATACACATAAGCAGAAGACTGAGACCTCTGGAACAGTGATGACAGAGTAAGAGGCAGCTCTGTGTTCTTTGGGCAACCTGGTCCAGGCTGCTTTTGCTAAAGATTCACAGTCTTCCTGTGGAAGAACAGACTGTGGAAAAGACATCAAAGCATATTCCGCTGAGAATTAGGACAAAGAAATAGAGCAAACAATCACTAAGGGCAATGAAAATAATCATTTACAATACTGCTTAAAACAATATTTGATAGATCTCATAAATTCAGATATGTTCTTCAACTTGTATTGATTGTGTCTCTAATATTTATGAGTCAAAAATTCTGTTCTCACGACAAACCTTACTATCCAATATGCTCCCTGAACAAAAAGCATACTCTTCAGAAGAGAACTCTTCGATCTTGAAATTGTTCAACTTGTTATTGTTGCAGTTATTACCCTTACTACTCCTAGTTAGAACAAGACTTCAAAAAACAAGTAAACTTATGTCTAACTAACAATTACACCAAACTGATGGCATTGCAAGAAGCAGTATTAGTCTTTTAAATATTAAAATAAATCTAAGTCACCAACAGTTTAAAGTTTTAATAGAGTTTTTATTAAAATAATACATGTTTTAAAAAAATTTCAGTGAAAGGCTCTTACAGGAATTAAAACTTGGGAATATTCCTTTACTTATATTCAATAATATAAATTTATGTTTCAATATAAATAGACATATTTATATCTCATAGAAAAGAAATTGAATAATCTATTAGAAAATATGAAGATAAGATACTGAATATTTAAACAGGAAAATACTGTTTGGTTTCTTTAGTTCTTCAGATAGTCTTACTTTTTACAAGATTTATACATAGGTCTCTTCTGATTTTAGACTGAAAGTATCTTCATTATATAGTCTTTTTAACTAGTGTTTACCTGTCGTGTCCTCTTGCAATCCTACGTCAAATGCCAGCTTATCCATTGAAGATCGAGATGTAGAGAGGCAGCATAGATACTATCAAAAGAAAAAAGCATACAGTACTTGTTCTGCTCACTTCTGATAATCCACTAAAATATAAAAACCTACTAACATAGGATTAACTATCCTTAGATTAATCCCACTAGTTAATATCGAGAACATGTATGCTTGATAACTGAATGGCACTCAAGGAGACTTGACAAAGGTATATATTCTAAAATAACCTCTCGGTCTATCCAAGCTATCTTTCCATTGAGACAGGAAATAGTGAGAGTGGAAACACAGGAGTCAGTTGAATCGCATTTCAGCTCCACGGAGCCTCCTCTGTAGTTAAGGAGTTTGGAACCTATGTAATTCATCAAAGATTTGAAGACTAAGACTTCTGTCTAAAATACATGCAAGAAGGAATTTCCTTTTCCACTCAGCCTTCAACATACGCTGAGGTTGACAGCAAGATGCCAGCTGTAGATTCAGTCAAAGCTTACGCAATATGGAATATCCAAGGCAAAAGGAATGAGAATTCACCAACTCAGACTGATGAATGGAAGATTCAGCACTATGGGAGTCAGACTTAGTTTTAGCACTTACCCAGATACAACCAGCTCGGTTTCGTATTTCCAAGCATCTACCCTTCACAAAGGTTTCCAGTAACCGCCAGTACAATGCCTCTTCGATGCGAGTAACTCTCCAGATATCAGTAAGTGGCAGTAGGGTGGGCACTTTCAAACATAACTTTCATACAAAAAAGAAATCATTGCTGCTCACAACTGCTGTTACATACCATGCCGCTGTAGGAATGGCGCAGCAAGATTGCATGCCCGTAGAGGAGCGTTCGATGACCACCACCTTGTGCAGACTGAAAGATAAAAGAAACAATATAGCAGTATTCCATAATAAAACAGGGCTTTTTGAGAAAGAAAGGAGGAAAGATGAGAGAAACTTGTATACTTTGTACCATCACCTATTTGGTATAAAATAAATTCTAGAATCCAGAATCCTTCCTCCTTGGGCTGAGAGCAGGCAGTTCTAGAGAAGAGCAGCTTTGATGTGTCATGCTACCCTTGACACACTTAGGTATTGCTTAATCTCTCCATATTCACCCATTTTCCCTCCAAATTACATACTTTTATATTCAGAAAGTATGCAGAGTGAGTACCTTCTGAAATATTCTCCCTATTTTACCAAAAAGTATTAATCAACCACATTGAAGAACATCAGCCTGCAGACTTCTTGTCCCCCACTGCTTAAATACTATCAGACAGAATTCTTTATCTGCTAGGACAGGTAAGCTAACTCAACAGTATTTGGGCGTTATGAAAATTCAGAAATCATGCCCAAGTAATTGTTCCTCTTGAGAAACGCAGCATAAATTTCAAATGAAAGAAAATTGAAGTAATAAAATTCACTTTTATCCCAAGAAACTACAACCATTTTTTCCACAATTTTCATTACAGTTTCTACTTATCAATAATGAGTTTAACTACTCATGAAAGAATAAATAAATCTTGTTAAAGCATGAGCAATGCTTCAACTTCTGCTGAAGATTTATGTATTCCTTAGACTGAGATGCAGATGACTGGCACTGGACAGGAGCAGAGACTGTCTGACAAGACACTGTCAAGAGCCTAAGACCATATTTGACAGAACAACTCATGTAACATCATGCGCACCACACCCTTCAAGCAGTGTTGATAAATACATACTGTATGAGTCTGTAAATGTGACAATTTCCATAAGCAGCATTATTCTTTCACATAGGACTCCTAATTTAAATTCTTAAATACAGTATTTATATCTTTTGTTTTACCACAGTAGACTGACCTTCTGTTTGACTGGAGCACCAGATTCATTACAGAATAAACTGGAAACAATCATACTATCTTATGTCTCTGGCAACCATACTTCAGTGCTGAAGATCAGTTTAACTGAATGGCTATGGTGGCAACACACAATTATTTCCCCTCCTTGTTTACTCATTGCCTTTCTTTGTCTTTTATGCATTTGCATTTGTTGATCTTTCAGTTACTTGGTCAAGAAAAAAAAAATAAGAATAGGCGGTGAAAAAGTGAGCACTTCAAAAATAATAATTTTAGAACTTTTAAGAAACTGTCAAAAGTTTCTGACTTTTACCCTTATTGAGAAAAGAGCAGTTTGATGGACACAAGGTATATTTTCACTTTAAACAAACTGCATAGTAGTCAAAATGCAGGGAGGAACATTCAATAGTCTCTCTGGAAGACTGAATGACGTGAATTTGTATTGAGGAAGAATCAAAGTCATGGAGCTTGTCACAGACACAGTCTTGACAGTAAGATATGAAGGCTTAGCTTTGAACTAGCATTAAGAGCACCCATTTTTCCAAAGGCACAAGGAAAGAACAAGACATTTGATAATGTCAGGCTCACTGTGCCATAGATGAATGCTGAATGTCTGCTGCTCATCACACTGAGGAAAAGAGAAAAAGCTACTGTGAACATACTGCCCTACCAGCATTTCACCAATATTTTTATCAAAATTATTCTGTGTTACTACCCATAAATTTGATATCTAACATAAAGATTTAGTTGCCTTTTGTACGAAAGATGAGAGGAGCAGTGTTACCAACAAAATCACAGCACTATTAGTTTGCCCTTACTTTGGTCATATTGATTTGTCTGTCTAGCACCTACTTTATTAAATGCTCACTTGTAGCTGAACAGGAAAAAAGGTTGGCTCAAAACGACTTCAATCACTTCTGTGAAAAATGGCAGAGTGGTTTCAGATAATTTTTCCAAGAGGATTAAAGCAATTCTTTTTAACCAATATTATTTTGCTCATTAAAAAAATGCAAGCAAGTTTGTTGTTTGTTTAATTGATGGAAAATAGAGTTGCAAAAATCATTTTAAGCATTTTCCACCTGGAGGTTTTTGAGAGGAAATCATAATCAAACCATCCATGTGGGGGGAAATTGAAAAGATGAAACAGAAAAATACAGGAAAGGCTAGAAAGAAAAGCTGGTTCTGTGAAATTGCTTTCCATTTTGGAGCTTGTCTTCCCGGATATGTACATACCTATATGTTCTTTTCCTATTTTAATGGCTCATTTCATAAATAAATACTCAGTATTTATCTCTATGCCAGAAACTGCAGAGGAAGTAATGGTTGGACCATGATTGTCTACTGAAAGAATCCTTGATTTTCAAAAGGATCCATTCCACTTCCAGCAGAAAGCTGTAAATTTTACACATGTTAAAAAAAAAAAAAGAAATTAAATTTAAAAGTTAACAACTGGACTTCTGTGGCAAAGTTGCAAAATCCAAGATGAGATCTGCCACTGACATTTTACCAAGTTTCTAGTAATATTGCAATAATAAAAACATTTCAGAAAACTCTGCAAGTAAGACTTATTGGAAGACACAGTGCTGACTAATTCAATCCATAACACCCACAGATTTTTGCACAAATATATGAATGGCATTATAATGAAAGCAAGTTGCTAACAACTACATTATTTATCATGAGTCTTATTTTCTTTATGGTTTAAATTTCCAATTTTCAGAGAAATTTCTAAGTTGAAAAATACATTCCTCGAATAAAACCAGGGTGGACAAAAACGCATTTGTGCTCAAAGAAGATCTCAACATTGATGTTCTGCAAGCTATGCCATTCAGGAGAATGAACTATATTAACACAAAACTCTTCTTATTTTGTCCCCCAAGAATCTGGGATTTAGAGTAAGACTTGAAAAGCCTTCAGAACTGGCAAACACTAAAGACAATAAATTGAGATTGAAAGCATATGGGTCAGATTCACAATGCTTGTTAAAACTTCACATAAACTGCCCATCTCTAATCCAATATTTCTGCAGCTGGAATACAAGATTAATTTGGATTCATCTCATTACCCAAAAGTCATTTTCAAAGAAAAGGCAGATATAACAACAAGAATTGGAGCTGAAGCAATTTGCATTCAAAAGATATACACAGTTTTCAAGTTCAATACATTGTTAAACCGGCCAATGAGAATAGACTACCACGATCTGAGCTGTTTAATTTGATGTAAAGAGTGTTATCTTGAAACAAAAATAAAGGAAAATAAGCTAAAATTGGGAAATATTTATTTTTCCTTGTTATCTTAATAGAAAGAGGATTAAACCACCAAAAGGCACTCAAGCGCTACAACCTATAAACTATGTAGTAAAATGTGCAAACAATGGAAACAGCATAACAAGAAATAACATATTTATAATTAGATTGAACAAAAAAATATCTATTTTACTGTGAATATCAATCCTGCAGTAAGATATGTTATACTTGACTTGAAAAACCCTTTGCATCTGTATAATTTTGTATATACTTGACTGTCACAGGTACACACATGTAATCATCTGATAGACCAAAAAATTCACTCAGTAGCACCAGCATTGTTATGCCTAGGGCTGCACTGCTACACTCCTGGACTCACATGAGAAGCTCCAGGATCACGGTGATATTGAATAAGTGTTTTGGAACCATTTGTGCTTCTGGGAACCTCTAAATGAGACTTTTTAGAGGCTGGTGAATAGCTTTGTGGCATCAATGATTTTGAGTCAGATAACCATTACCTTTCTATTCTTTTCAAAAAAACAGCCTTATTTCTACTAGAGAAAAACATTTCTTAGACCAGTGAGTACTCTACTGAAAGTCAGTGCTGATGTTTCTTTGCTAACTTTTCTGCATAGGTCTACACAATCTTCAAATGGGTGAGAAAAGGGAAAAAGCTATGAGCTTCAGGGAGGTACCAGAGAAAGACAATCATGCAAAAGCATGTACTTAAGACAGTTATTTCAGTGTGTGTACAGACAAAGCTTCTGTATGTAGCATTGTCATTATTCAGAAATTTAATGCTTCAGAAAGCATGACAGCAATTGCATTTAGAACATGGCTATTCAAACAAGTCTAGTCACCCACGAAAGCAATTTAAAAATACTGAATGTGTCACAAGAACACAGGAACTGATTCACACTCTAGAAAAAGTCATACAAGATAACACAGTAACTTTTTAAAACAATGTAATGGCTTTTCCTGCTTCATTCCTTTATGGGTCCATATCAGTAGAATGGAATTAATGACATGTGCTACAGGGAAAATTATAGTACAAAGAGTAAATTGTAGGGAAAAAAAAGCTTTGATGGAACTAAAAAGATAAAAATTTAAAAAAAAAAAAGTCATATGAAACAATAAATGACATCAGTAGCAAATCCTTAAAAAATACAATCCATATAACTTACTGTAAATCATGAACTAATTGGAATCAGCTGCTCAGCCTCATATTTCCTCTGTGCCCCAGATCCAGCCCTAGCAGTCTAGATGGGACTTAGGACCACTCAATATTTGCTCTAAGGGGGTTTCTAAAAAAATACTACACAACTACTTTCATGGCACTGAACACTTTTAATATGGGAAAGCATGTACAGAAGCTGTACAGTAAAAGAAGCAACATGCTCCCCGTTTTTCTTTAAAAGTGTTGTCCAAGGCAAATACTGCAAGATAACACTAAAAATTTCAAATATGACTGTTATGTATTAGCATATGACCGTAAAATTACTGGCTGTTTTACATGTACACTGGAGTAAAAAAATGTCCTTTAAAGCACTGAGTACTCACACTTCATTAACATGGAGCAAAATAATGATGGCCATCTTATGCATAAAACAGATGCTGGAGACAACAGCATTAGAAACAGAGGACACCTATCCATAAAAACATTTGTAAATATAAATGCAAAGGCATTATTTTCTCCATCACGAGTATGTTCTAAGTTTATTAGTTTAGTTCAGTAGTTTATTTCTAACATTTGTACTGTTGGAAAACTACAAAACTGTGAAAAAATATTCTATTTCTAAATCTAGATTTAAAATTAAATGTATAAGCGGAAGTATGGAATTAAACACAGAATGTCCTGCAGTTACCTGCTATGAACCCTTTTGAATTAAAAACCATCACCACCACAGAAATAAACCAAGCAGGAAACTGCACCCACCAATGATGGAAGCTCTAAAGAATTACATGTAAAAAAACTACGTTTCTCCAGTGATGGAATCTTTTCCAGCTCCCTTCCCTGGGACCCACACTGCAGCTGTCAAATTTTTCATGCAGGAGAATTCATTACATTCTGAAGTTGTGGTTTTGATCCATTAGGAAGAGAAGTCAAATAGGAAACCTGGGTCTGACCACATGTTTTGGCTTGAAAAAAATCAACTACCACACATTTTGAGTAAAACTACATTTAGGCCCTGAACTATGCTGTTCCCAGTCAGAAACAACCTGCGTCATCAGAGATATAAGGCTATTGGCATCAATGCCTTTATTAAGATGCTGATGAAAGTTTTTATTCAGCAGGCTAATATAAGTATTTAATCTAAGCTAGTTCTTAAAAAAAAAACCTGTGAATGCACAAGAAACATGCTTTGTTTATATAAAATTCTTTAGGATTTCTTTCATTTAAGCTAATTAAAGGTTTCCATTGAAGTAACCTTAAGATAGAGAGAAAATTACTGGAAGAATATGGAATAAAAGCAGATCTTGAAAGCTTTTGAATTATCCCTCAGGAGAAGGCAGAATTAACAAGGAAGTGAAAGAAATCAGGAAAAGACTTAAAGGAACTGTGAGGAATAGGAGAGAAGGATGTCCCACAGTCTAAAACCCTATCACTATGGTTCTACACATAAATATTTGCATGATGCTTCAACCATTTCTGTAGAGGAGACGATACTCAAAATAATTCCATAGCAATGTAAAAACTACTCACTTACTGATTTCATTCTTAATACGCAGTTTCTTAATCTGTTCTAGACCGATGTTGATGGAGGTCAGTATTTATCTAAAACTGGCAATTATGCAATCCTACAAGCTGCCTAGAACAGGAGACCACCACAGGTTGATGAGACCTCTTATTCCCCACAATTACACACTAAATTTTTTAACACTGAGTGCAAGTTAGATGACTAATGAGAGCTTCATGCTGACACTAGGCAACAGCCAGATGGAAAATATGGGAAGACCCGTTCTCTTAATAGGACCATGATCCATTACAGTTTACGAAAAGCAAAAAAAAATTCTTGATGTGGTAGGTTGACCTTGGCTGGATGCCAAGTGTCCAAGCCACTCCCCCTTCTCCGCTGAACAGGGGAGAGAAAGTAAAATGGAAAACAATTTGTAGGTCAAGATAAGCAGTTTGCTAAACCCAAAGTGAAAGGTCATGCATGTGCACAAGTAAAGGAAAAAAATCAAAGATTTTATTTGCTACTTCCCCGCATCAGGCAATGTCTGTCCACTTCCCAGCAAGCACAGCTTCAGCACATGTAGTGGTTGCTCCAGAAGGCAAATGTAAATAATGAATGCCTCTGCTTCCTCTTTTTCTCAGCTTTTACATCTGAGCTGACATCATCTGGTATGGAATATTCCTTTGGTCAGTTTGGGTCAGCTGTCCTGGCTGTGTCCCCTCCAAAGATCTTGCCCACTCCCAGCCTACTGATGAGAGGGCAGAACGCTGGAGAAACAGCGTTGATGCTGTGCCAGCACTGCTCAGCAGTAGCCAAAACACTGGTGTATCATCGACACTTTTCTAGATACCAATGCAAAGCACAGCACTGTGAGGGCTGCTACTGGGAAAATGAACTCTATCTGAACTAGACCTAATACACTTCATGATGAAATACAAACTCAGGTTAATTTAGCCTAAGGCAACTAAACAGGCAGTGGAGAAAAAAAGGCCCTTTTGGTAAGTAATTCAGCCCACCTAAAATCTGAGCATTCTGCTTGCAGTTGCACAGGGAGCTTAGAATATCCATGGCTGTAAGTCTGGCATTTCAGTCTTGTGAGATGAAAGCCAAAGATTCCAGAAAACCCCAAGCAGTGGTGAAACCAGAAGTGTGTGAAAACAGGCTGAATCACTGCAGAACTTGTGAAGTAACCCTGGAACAGAGCTAGGAGGCTTGTGAGACAAGATTAGGCAGGCAAAACTAAACAACTAACACTTGGAATGCTAATGCTGGGAAATTAAATCTTCAGTAGCATCAGAGAACTTGAAAAAGCTGCAAGCAGTAAAGACTACAAACAAAGCTAGAGAGTAAGCCACAAAACAAAGAAGTTTTACGTATTCTTCTTGTTCACAGAAGTATCCATTTTCTTTAAAAATCTTGATACAAAACAGAATTACCTGTCCTAAGGAACAGCATCCAGGCCCAAAAGCCTTGAATTCTTCTACCAAAAAAATCCAAATAGCTAATGAGACCCTTCTGTAATTACTGTGCTCTTGGGCTGCCATTTCCAGTGGCTGGCACTAAACCCACAGCATTTAGTTGCTAAGAATTTAAAGATACAAAGTAAATCAATTCACTGATACACAGCATTGAGCTAATATTCCTTTACTCTGCTCCTATCACTTAACAGCAATATCAGAGGGTGAGTTCAAACAGCCTAAAACCTCTTTCTCATTTTAGCTCATACATATATTACAACAGAATAACAAACAGGAAATTGAATACATCAAGACATTATATATGTTATACATATTCTAGTCTTTATAGCTTACTTTTAAACCACTACTTATTTAATTGACTTTTAAGAAAATAACTACAAAGCAGTAAGTGCTGCAAAAACTCTGGCATGGAGATTAGTATGACTGATGACTGCTGGTACCTGCTCTTAGATAATGATGGCCACTGTGATCAAAAAAAAAAAAAAAAAAAAAAAAGAGAGAGAGAGAGAAACAAATAAAACTTCTTTCATTGACATGATCAGTGGTTACTTTCTATTTCGTGCCAAGCCAAAAATAAAACAGAAAAAAGAGTTCATCTAAACTGTAGGTTTCCTAAGGATAGATTGAACTAAAAGCTGCATCATGATGTGTAATTATGTTTTATATAAATATCACATAGAAATTTGAATGTGAATAAATCAACTGGCCAATAAAAAACATAAGCATGTCTTATTCAGTTGAGAACACAGAAATATTTTACTATCTACATTAAAAAGATTGCAAACATTGGTAATGATGACAAATATTTTCCAGCTCCATGCTAAATGATCCCAATTTTGCTAATATTGACCTGTTGGAAGGCAGAATTAGAAACACTTCAAATATACTTCATCATTAATATTTCTGACAGTACATGTACATTATCACTTCCCCAGCAATGGAAAACTTCACAAGAAGGAAAATCAGACACAGCAGTAAAAATAAATCAAAAATGAGTAATATTGATCATCTGTTTCCAGCCCTATATTTAAAACAAACATTTATATTTATGGCTAAGGCAATACTTCCATCACAAACACCTACTTCCAAGCCCAAGAGAATAAAATTTATCGATCTCTCCCTTAGTCTAGTGAAGATTTCTCTTCCCCCATACTCCTCCTCCTTATCTGCATAGGACATAGAAGAAATAATAAAAATCTTCCTCGTTATTTTAGAGCTGAATAAGTAGAGGAGGGAAGCATTTTTCACAGGTTAAGGATTGTGACTAAGCTTTTTCTGTTGTTGTATGATACAAGGAATGTGAATCATCCTTGTCACTTGAGAAAGAAACTCACAGATAAAGAATAAGACAGATAGCCGAGTGGGAAGAAAAGATGGATAAGCAGAGGAATCATGCTAAGAAAATTCCTCTGACATCATTAAATCCAGTCCTTAAAATAGAACTGCTTATCTAGCCCAGAATTTCTCCCTTTGGGAGTGTGACAGGGAACCAAGACCATATCATAGAAAAGCAGACTCTTACGGGATGAAAATCAGTAAAGAAATCATTTTAGAAGTTGAATTGGGAATAGACATTGATAATTAAAATAGAAAATGGATCAGCAACACGTTTTGGTGAAAACTGCAGCTAATTATTCAAATGTCAGGTATTTAAAATGCTAAATGCTTAGAGGTTCACCAAGTGCTTTGTCAAAAAAAAAAAAGGGGGGGGGGGCAAAAAAAAAGGCAGCCCTGAGAAGCAGAGTTACAGCAAATGCCTGCTGACCTGAGGCACTGACAGCTCCATCCCACGGGCTCCCTACCCACCCCACTGAGACACCAAACCATTACAAGAGCACTCTTGTGACAGAAGAAGCAGTCTGATGTCCCTGCTTTACAAAATGCCCAAATGTTTTACTGTGACTTCTGTTATTTACTCATTGTCTCAAAATTTTGTATTAACCAAATAATGCTACATTCTTACTGAAAGGATAAGTATGAAATGAGAACTAGAGAAGCCAGCCAAAAATCCTTTCTCCATAAAGGTGATTCCCTTTGGTCCTTCATGATCTAAATAAACCATAACCCTGATCCAAACTGGAGTCGCTGTGGTTTCTAAATCCAAATTTTTAAGAAATTCAGTATGTTTTATTTAGTGAAGGCAAGTTTGATACTGACGTTAAAAATAAAGAAATAGAATAAATTAGATTGTAGGAATTCACAGGAAGTATAATACCAAATGTTTAACTTGCTTACCTTCATCATAAATTTCTGTAGATCCATGAGAAGAGGAAAAGAAAGAGAAAATGTGAAATGAATATTTGCTTTTGGGTGCTTAAAAGTGGGATTTGTTTTCCCTGAAAAAGTGAGTGGGATATACTCACTAGAAACCACATTTAAAAGGAACATTTATCATTGCAATTACCATAATTATAGCTCGTGTTGGAAAGCAAAACAGCTCAGAACAAGGTTTCATTGGTTTTTTATGCAATAGTTTTCTCAGAAATTTCTTTACATTTAATAATATAGCATATGAAATACTTATTGCTTAAAGATAAAAAAGTACAGGTAAAGCAGGAGCCATGCCTGATCTTAAACAACTTGCCCTCCTGATAGTTTCTAAGTACAATGTGAGTTGTAAATCCTGCATTCAAAGTGCAGTGCTGATTAACAAGACCACTATTGTAGTAACACATCATACATAAATGCACATTAAATCAAGACAATTTAGTTAGCAAGACAATTTTTAGTTAGCAAGACTAAAAAATTGAGGGCCACATGACTGGTGCTAGAAGATTATGGAAAATTTTAGGTTAATTTTCATGAAGGTTGCTCAAGAATAAAAGGAGAGTGATATGTTACATGCAATGATTTTCTTTTCTTTGTGAGAGATCTATGGCCACCTTTTCCCCTTTTGATCTCATCAGTTCATGTTTTGATATCACAAAGGTTGATACTGAGGACTGAAGTTTGTCTCTATCCCACATGAAAAAGGAGACTAACTGGAGAGCTTCCAAGTAAATGCTAGCTGCTTTCATTTCATACATGCTTTTAAAACCAAAGTATCTGTTCTCGAAGATATACAAGATGTTCTAGCTAAAGGAAAAAAAAATATCATCTAATCAATTTAAAATGTCCAAAGACTTCTCTTCTTAAAATTCTTCTAGGTCTGTTTGGTTGTTATCAAAATAGCTTGGTAGTTCTCATGCTGAAATTTTGTTTGCTTTCACTGGGAGGCTCCAGAAACTAACCAGAAATCTTCCTTGAGATGTCTACAGTGGTGTGTGTGTAAATTAATTAATACAGAAACAAGTTATGTACATGATTAATTAAAATAAAACCTTTCCTATATTTGTCAATACTGAGTTTCACTTGCCAACATGCTGTCAGTTTATCAAGGACATTAGATTCATCAAAGTCTCTTCCAACTGTCACTCATCTACAAAATTTTACTCTGGGAACTATGCAACCCCATCTCTTTTAGTATATCACAAGTACATTAAAGAACAGTCCTTTGAAACTTTCTGGTTCTCTTCTTGACAATTTATTTAACTACTGGATTTTAAACTCTTAACCACCTTCAAGTTAAAGTGAATATTTTATACAGCAGCTTCTTGTGCTGTATTTTCTGTAAGACCAGATTCAGCAACTCATTGTTAAGGTATAAATGAACTATAACAAATGAGAGAGAAACAATTGTTACCTATTTGGATCTGTCTTATTATATTCTTTGGAGTTACTCTGGTTCCTTAATAATTTCAAAAATAATTTAAAAATCATTCTTAGAAAGTTTCATGAACAGTCCCCCTCAAGCTAGAAAACCTGGAAGACAACACTGAGTGAGGGAAGTCCGAAGACATGTATCAACCTACTGCTTCAAAACCACCAGGGAAAGAAATACTCTGAAATGTAGTTGTTGCAAAAATATTTTCTCTCCATGGCAAACACTTAAATGTATGTTATGCCCACAAACGTGAAGCAAATCCCTCTGTGAAACTCCAGCCCAAGCCTAAGTTTGGTATCATGAACTGTGAGGACCACAGCTGCCAACAAACAGCCAGGACGGAGGGTTCTGGATACTCCTGTCATACCCTTCTGCAAGTGCATTCTCCAAGGTTTTTAGATCAAATCTCTTCTTAGTTAAAGGAGAATGTTTAATCTGAAAAACACTAACTCTCACCTTTGGGGGAAAAAAAGGAGAGAAGGAGAAAAAAAACACAGCAGAAATCATGGCCTTCACGTAGGTAACAGGCTGTTACACAAGAAATTTCTCCAAGTCATTCTCTGCAGAAGGAAGAAATTCCTGCTCCTACACAGCTGCTCTCTGTGTCTCAGCACAACAGTGCAAATGAGTTTCTGGGCTAAAATTAGTAATTTAGAATGTGTATTAAAAAATTTCAAATTACATGAGTTCTATCTGTTTAATTTTCAAAGTCATTCTAACTTTCTCTCCTGATTTAACCTGGGACAGAGTTAATTTTCTTCCTAGAGGCTGGTGCAGTGCTGTGTTTTGAATTTAGGATGAGAATAATAATAACAACACACTGATATTCTAGTTTCAAGCTGTGTTTGTATGAAGTTAAGGACTTTTCAGGTTCTCATATCATCCTGCCAGTGCGTAGGCTGGAGTGCACAAGAAGCTAGGAGGAGACACAGCCAGATCAGCCAACACAAACTGGCCAAAGGGATATTCCATACTACATGGAGTCATGTTTTGCATACAAACAGGGGAGAAAGAGGGCCTGGAGCTGCTGCTCAGGAACTGGCTGGGCATCAGTTGGTGAGTGGCGAGCAATTGCATTGTGCTTCACTTGTTTTGCATATTCCAATTTTTTCTTCATTATGATTACTATTATTTTATTTTCTGTCCTATTAAGCTTTCATTTTAGCTCAACCCACAAATTTTACATTTTTTTCCCCAGTTCTCACCCTCGTCCTGCTTGGGGTTGGGAAGGCAGTAAGCAAGCAGCGTCGTGTTTAACTGCCTGCACATTTAAAGCACCTCAATCCTTTCTGGTGCCTAAAAAGTGGAACAAAGTGTTGAGATAATGACAGATCTGACCAAAGCATGCTATAAGAAATTTGTTATAAGCATTCACTATATTATTTTATTAGTCTCTGGTCAAAATATCAATTTATTTGCTCTCAGAACCCATAGAAATTTAGAATCATAGAACGTTTGGGGTTGTAGGGGACCTTTAGAGGTCATCTAGTCCAAACCCCCACAATGAGCAGGGACATCTTCAACTAGACCAGGTTGCTCAGAGCCCCATCAAACCCGACCTTGAATGCTTCCAGCGATAGGGCATCCACCACCTCTTTGGGTAGCCTGTTCCAGCGTCTCACTGCTCTCATCACAAAAAACATCTTCCTTATATCTAGTATAAAATAATCCTCTTTCAATCAAAACAATCACCTCCTGTCCTATCCCAACAGGCCCTGCTAAAAAGGCAATCTGTCTTACAGCTGTTGTGCATGTTCTCAAAGTTGTGTTATGTAACATCTTATATGAGGTGTATCTTCCCAGTTTCTCTGTTTATAATCTCTGGGGGCTGGATGAGGATCATTATTTTGTTGTATTTTGTAACACTGCATTAGGATACAATAAAATTGAGGGTTATGAGACTACTCTGGTATTTGTTATCAGCATTGCCATCACCTTCATATTCCAGGAGCCATCTATTGGAAACTATTAATCAATACACCTTTTACCTTTACTCCTCAGAGAGCCAATCTATAGGGGAGATACCTGCCTCCATCTTCCCCTTTTCCTCCAGGTTAATTACAATACCACTTGAGAATTCTGTCTATCCCCAGGGTGTTAAAACCAGCATGTTCCTATTGCTAGGTCTCCTGAAGGTGTTTCAGGTCTTGTTTATGGCTAAACAGCTATTTAAGAATACCACCCGTAGATGTGCTCCGAGGCTGGATAGTGATGAGTGTCAGGGTGTGTGGGTTAGGATAGGCCAGTGCCTAGAACACTGGTCACCTCCAGCACTTTGGAATTTCACCCCTGAACAAGTGCAGAATCCTGAAAAGCTAGCAAAAATACTTGGTAAAGGTATGCTCTCACTCTGGCAATTCCAGACAGCCATAAATCACTGCAACACGTTTGGGCCTGATTCAGGCCTGCCACGCCCTGTTTAACACTATTCAAACCCTCAAGGGGAAGAGAAGGTCTCTGGATCTGATGACAACATAACATGCACTGTAGCTACCCCAACCCTGCCCACAGGCACTGCAGCTGAACCAAAGAAGCAACCCATGCCAGTATCAGTCACCTCTATAAACAAAAAGAAATACTGGAAGCAGAAGTGAGGTCATTTAATAAGGGATGCAAGAGTGTCTTCTAAGAGGGAGTAGGAGGGAAAAGTGGACAAGGCAGACCACTTCAAAGCAGGGCCATCACAAGAACAGGAGGAGGAAGAGAGGCAGACACTGATCAGGGAGCAGAAAAAGGAAAAACTCTTAAATGAGATGCCAACCCACCCCTGAGTGAGCAGTGAGATGTGTGAAAAGATTTCAGCTGTTGTATAGGTAAGCACATTGTTACCTTGCTGCTCCAATGTCGGGAAAATGGGGACAGTAGCCTGGAATTAGAGCGTAAGGAAACTGGGATTCCTTTCTAGGGAAGGAACTGTTGACAAAGTGGTTGAAAGAGGGGCACAGTTCCTTAGTTTCTGGAGGTGACTTTTGTTAGACGAGAAGGAAAGGCATCCCTTCAAGGAAGATATGTCACCCAGGCAAATGGACCACCATGGAGAAAGGTATCCAGTACCTGATGGAATTAGCCATGCTAGAAGTGGATAAATTAGCTTATCAACTCCAGCAATATGGAGAAAATATCTCTTCCTTCCTCATCTCAGTCGTGGAAAAACTGGTCCAGCAACACAAAGATCCTACTCCCCACCACTATGGACCAGTGTCTTAGCTATTTAGAGTAAACTTTCCTCTGCTCAAAAGAGAGGATATAGTGGGTACACATCACCCCGTGGTTTGACCTATGTGACCACAGAGAGGACATGAGCAAGTGGGCTGGAAAATCTGCCTCCATCCTAGAGGCACAGCTATGTGAGTTGCAAGCAAAAATTTTCACAAACAGGGGTTCTTCCAGGAAAACTGCTGCTCCCGCTTCCAGTCGGCAGTTCTCTGGAGTAGAAGGGCTGATTTCACTCCTGATTGAAGGGACTTCTGAATCATATTTACAAGAAGTGAGATGCAATATCATTACTAGGACTAGAGGGGCCCTGCTGCAGCCAGGTGGAGGAGAGGGCTTACTGGAGGGTGTGGATTCAACAATCTGGCACATCAGACCCACAGTAGTATAAGGCTATAGTAGACACTGATGCAGAGGGTACTGCAATGCCATCAATACCCACTGGTATTTCTGGAGTGAGAGGGGTATCCCAACAACTGACTGTATTGGAGGTTGAAGTGACCCTGACTAGGAATGAGTGGTAAAAGCACTCCTTTGGGACTGGTCCAGAGGCTCCACGCATCCTTGGCAGAAATGTCTTAGGAGAGGGTATGTCAAGGACTCTAAAGGATATCAGTGGGCTTTCAGTATGGCTGCCTTGGAGACAGGAAATTAAACAGCTGTCTATCTCACCAGATCTCTCAGAGTACCCTTTTTTATGGGATTGTGGAAGGTTGAAGAACAACAGATACCAATCACTACCTCAATGCTGCACCAGCAGCAGTATCACACCAACTGAAACTGCCCAATTTCCATCCATAAACTGATTCATTGACTGGAGAGCAAAGGAGTGATCAGCAGGATCCACTCACCCTTTAACTCAGCCCCATATGGCCAGTGTGAAATCCTAATGGATAGTGGAGACTAACAGTAGTTTATCTTGGCCTGAATGAAGTCACACTGCCGTGCCACTGAATGCTGTCCTACTAAACACTGAGAGAACTTCACTGTGAACCAGAGGCAAAGGCAGCCATGTAGTAACCACAACTGATACCACTAATGCACTTTTCTCGATCCCTTTGGTAGCAGAGTGCAGGCTATAATTTGATCTTCTGTTCTATTATATGTCTTTATCTCAAATCATGAATTTTACTATTTTTACAATTCTCTCTCCCACTCCATGGGATGAGAGGAGGGAGTAAGCAGTTTTGTGCTATTTAACTGCCTGCCGGGTTAAATCATGACATATCCATTGCTCTTGAAAGGTACTCCTTGTCAAACACTAACATCAAAATGCTAAAACTAACAGATGAATACAGACACTAAGTACAACAAATAATTGTTGCACCCTTTGACACTAACTCAACTAAAAATAAGAGATTTAATTGTGATGACATTATTTTAGTTATATACAAATCTCCTACTCCAATTTTATATTTAAAATATGACATTCTACATAACCTAACAAACCATACAGATGTAAGCAATATCCAGTATGAAACTCTATTAAAAACAAGCTCAGACTTAAGTGTTAGTAAGGATCAAATTTATCTGCACTACATAGACAACAGGTAGATGTATAGACTTACTTTACAGTCAAGGAAGAGACAGTCATTTCTAGAACACAATTCATCTGATCTAATAAGCTGACATTTTCTGCAGGATGGGACCAGCTATGCACTAGAAGTATTTGATTCTCTGCCTTGACTATAGTTAGGACTTTAAATAACTTGCTAACCCTACACTGTCTACAGCATGAACAGCTAAAGCACTTCCAATACCTGAAGAGCTTTGAACCTAAGTACAGAATACTGTACTTGCATTAGATATGGAAATTCAATAATTCAGCAGGGGTTCTCTACTGAGCATTGAGAAGCAACTTACTACCATACTTGGACTTCCAACATACTTCCGGACTACAAATAAGTGTCTCTGTTAAATCCCATAATACTGAAATCAATGCAAATTTGATGACTAAACATCTTGAAAACACCACTTTCTCCTTCACTTCCTCAAGAAATCAGAATGTGCTGCGAGTTTTACATGCACCTGTTTCTCTAGCATCGATTTTTTTCAGAAGATATTCTGAGAGGGGGGAAGGGGAAGGGGAAGAGGGAAGAGGAAGGGGAGGGGGGAAGGGATCATTCTATTCATCATCCTATTCTCTCTTTTTCAAAATAAAACAAATAGATGTAACCAAAAACCTACTGAAGCTTTATCTGAGGACACTAAAAATGTGTTCTTAGTGTAAACATTTACAGCTGTTCAGGGCCATTATATTATTTAGCTCTTTGGACAGCTTTTGCTTAGTGTATCACTTACTATTCTAATTTATCAGAATCTCACCTTAATGCTTGGGCTTTCTGGCTAGATGAAAAGATCAAAATAGTACTGATATTTTACTTGGAATTTTTTGATAGCAAAGTTGCCAAAAATCCTTTAACTTAGAGATCATCTCCTGACTACATCTTTCATACAATTCTTGTAGCATTGCATATGCTTATATAGAAATATCATATCTTTACACTGACCTAACCAAGAATTTTGCTTGCAATTCACAGAAATTACCGTTGGTACATGGAACATGGGCTGAAATTCTCAGATCTATAGCAGGGACTGAAGGAGAAATAACAAAGGAATCCTAGTATACAGTTGGAAATGCTACTATTTTATTTAAAAAAAGTTTTAGTCAGATTTGCACACAGATTTTTTTCTAGAAAGAGAATGTACACTTAGAAAATGTTTGGTTTGTTGTTTTTTTGGGGTTTTTTTATGATGTAAATTAGACTTGGGCTGAAGTAAGAATACACTACAATATACAGGACACAAGGAAGGAATTACAGATGTGGTTCTTACTATCACTGTACTTACTATCACTGTAAATGTGGCATTTTAGCAGCATTTCCATAGTCACTCTATTTCAAAATGCCTGTTCACTTTAACATCATATAGTGCTATCTCCTCCCATTTTCCTTCATGACATGTATGAGAATAACTGAGTGCACCTGTGTTAACAGCGCTCGTATGACACCCTACATTGAGCCACCTCTGCAGTCCATGTTACCTCTAAAATTTGAATGCAAGTTCCTTACATTGGGGGATAAAATATTTGTGCACAATTCACATATCTTCCAATAGTAATATGAAAAATAAATCTATATTTAAGTAAATGAACTTAGTGTGAACAAGAAATTCCAAAAAAAAAATTAAGTTCTTACACAATTTATTTAATGCTTGAAAATCATACTGATTATAAAGTATGGACATGCAATTAATTTCTTTAATAGCACTAAAGACTTAAACCATTTGAACCATTTCTCTTAATGAAGCTTTGTTTTGCGGCTGATTCCAATGTCTGCAACAATCCTAGCTTGTTTCCTCTAGCCAAAATCCATTTGTTACATTCACCCAGTCCACACTATCCTCAAAGCCTGAGTTAAGTATCTTCTTCTCAGCTCGCAAGAACTGTAATGAAAGCAATCCTTTTGGAAACCATCTAAAGTGTGCTTCCTTACTCTGCAAGTTTCTTTTCTCCAAAGAAATTGAAAATTATTTTTACTAGTGGCATAAAACTGAGCTAACACAGTAACTACTTGAGGGGGAAAGCAAAAGATTTACCATTACCTTCAGCAGAAGAGGTTTCTCTGTCTAAAAGTTGAAGACAATCCTACATTGTTAGCACAGTTTTGCTAACATGGGTTAACATGAAAATGCCAGGGTAAACATGAAAATTCTTGTACCTTGCACTCTAATTTTAAGAAACAATACATTTCCCTTCAGGTAAAAAGCTCTTCAGAGTAATCTGTCCTGAAAACATTCATTCTTGATGGCTCTTTTTGAAGCCAAATTCTCAAAATAGTTCAGCAACTATATGTAGTCAAATGTGTAAAAAAGGCCAAATGTTGGAAACCATAAACACCCAAGAAAATTCCTTCTCTTCACACTGAAGTCTGTTGTATTACTAAGCAGTTGTTCTCAAAGTCAAGACAGACATTCAGGTGTTTTTATGAGTACAGAAGTACCCTAAAATTCAGACTCTTGAAGAACACAACACACTACCTTGAGATCACAAATTTGCTAGCAACAATAGTTACTAATTCACAGCAACACACACTAAGATTATTTCCCTTATTTCATAAACATATTAAAAGAGAAAAAATGTCAGGGAGATTGAATTCCTTTCTCTATGCATTATTCAATTTCAGCTTATTTCATTACTGTCATTTTCTCTGTAAATAAGATATATTCAGAGTCTTCAAATTTCAGTTGAAATTTAGTAAATGTCTCTGATCAAATATGGGGATTCCCCACCTTGGTAGTTTAATAAAAAGCAGAAGAGCCATTTTCAAATATAAAATGAGGACCAGAATGGAAAAAGTAAGCCTTACTTCCACTAGGTTTTACAATTGGCAAGATGCCTTTAATCTGTTTGATTCTGTACCAAAGCAGACCTACAAGCCTTCACACTTACATCTGCTCAGAGATAAAAGGAGAAAGCCAAGGGTTCAAGGAATATCTTAACCCCATTTAATTTTTACTCAGCTTCAACTCCCAGTACATACCTTAAGTAAAGATTTGGAAACAAAATCACCAGAAGAATTATAGTCATTCAACAGGAGAACACAGGAACTGAAGTAATTTCTCCTAAAATTTTTGTTAGTACACTTTACAGGCTAGAACAGCTCAGAAGTAAATGACTTTAGCTTATCCTTTGAACGGCATCAAACTGCTTGCAGCAAGGTTCAGCTACTAATGTGCTCATTAATTTGACATGAAGCTTTCCTCTGGGCTTGGGCTTCAAGGTTTCCACAGATACCTAGACATAACTGAACATACTTGCATTAGTCTTGTGTGTCTTACATTGGAAAATGGCTCATGAAGAAATAGATATTCTAGAATGAGGTGTCTGACCTCGGTGACCTTTCTACTGCATTAATTCACTGTGTACATCTGCAGTTCACCGTAATACCTCTGGTAACACACTGGAATTGCAGAGGGAGTTAAAAGCTGCTTTACAGGCCAAATTGGGGTTTCATCTGAGGGAGAATTATTTTATGTGAAGTAAAGCCAGCACCCATTCCATCCCTATCAGATCAGTTGTCTGGATTACAGAGTCAGTCTGTTAGGAAAAGCCTTTAGCCAATACAACTTGGAATGAAACCTTTAGCTTTGCTTTCAGGGCAATTAGTTCTTTTTAAATAATTAAGGACACATTTTGAGGAAGTAGTCTTTCTAAAGCATAAGATTTTGACGTTACTAAGTTTTTAATCAAAAAAAACCAAAACAAAACAAAGACAACAAAAAACCAAAACAGCAGATTTGAAATGCTACATTTTCCAAGAATCGACTATGAACACTTCAGTCAAAACCAAGCCACATCAGAGTGTCACTAATAAACTTCTATAATTTTTCATGCATTGTGAAGTATAAGGCTAGGTGCCTGTATAATAGTGAACATGCCTTTTATAGCTGTTTTTTCTCTTTATAGCAAAACTATTTATGGGAATAAACCCACAGAATCTAAAGATATGCAACCTAGCTTTCTCAGTTGTAATTAAAAAGGTGGACAAACTGAGAAGGTAACCTGACCATCAGTATAGCTTAAAAACACTCAAAATCAATCTGTATAAGAATTGATGGTTGTCATCAATATCAGATCCACCAAATATGGATATTGCTGTCATATTGCTACAATTAGCTAACATTAATACTTAACTACAGTTGTTTAATAAATATTATAAATATATACCTATGGATGACACATAACACAGATATTGGTGAGTACAGTAGAAAGAGTGTTGAAAAGCCTAAGCCACCATTTAAACAATGTACTTACCTGCAGAAGTCTCAGGCAAGCTCTAACTTGAGTCACTACTTACTATAAATATGTAATAATCACAGATTAAATTTCTGTAATTTCTAGTTGAAATAAAATGAGACCAGAGCTATAGTTATATTACTGGTCATATTCTAGAAGATGTCTGAGGTTGTCACTGGTCATGTGCAGCTCAAACTAAGTATTAAGAAACCAAGGAGGCCTATTATGGTCCAAGCTTTCAGAGAGGCTTCTAACATTTTCAATGTGAACAGACAATTCTACACACATTTTTATGACCACTAACTCATACGTATGCAGATGTTACATATTACATTGAAGAAAAACATAGATAAATATGTCCCACAGAGGGGAGTTATATCAGATGCCCAAACAAATATGCATGGTATACACGGACACATTAGGAAAGACCTTAACAACACATTCAACAGAGAACTGTGCTGTATTCGCAAAAATCTACAAATTTTTTTTTTATTCTATAGCAGCTGTTCTCCATCATTAAATGTTTTGTGTACTTGCAGCTACTCATAGCATCACACATTATTTACCAGTATTAATTATCTTACTGTCATGCAGTTTAGGATTACAGTGTCTATACTGGAAAAGACAGGGAGGGTTACAGAATGGAATTATAACATTAGACAGCAAGGCTCAAAACTGACAGGCAATAGTCGTATGTTTATATTACACATTTCTATGATCAAATTTAAAGAGAAAAAAGTCATTGTGGTAACACGAAATTTGGTATGACAATTCACAAATTACCAGATTCTACACGACCATATATTCGCCTCTCTTTTTTTTTGAGCCGTGCAAGTTGAAGGGTCATGAACACACAGGGTATCAAAGCAGACAGGTTAGACTCAGTGGCAACATGAAACATTTGGGATCGAGTGAATAAAAGACAGAATCACATACCCATTTTTCCACATCAACTAGCTGTAGAAAGAAAAAGCAAGAAATCAGTAAATCTCTTTCCTTAAATACAGCATATCAAAGTCTATTTTGAAGTTAACATTTCACATTTTCGGGAATGTATCTAGTATGAAAGAAAATACATGAGTCTGAGTTACTCTCCTGGCAACTTCTCTTTAAAATGCCAATACCTCACTTTCTGTCTTTATTTTATGGAGACCACTTCAAATTCTGGAAGTCCAAAATGTCCACCTAAATATCAGATAATAGGCAGCAAAGGAAGACTGATGCTGCATTAATTCCACAGTGTATTCAGTATCAACCAGTCAAAAATGCAGAACACAGTTTCCCACAAATTGCATTTCCATTTCTTCTTCAGTAAAGCTCTGTCATAAGTGAACATTATTCACTTGAAAAGCTTCCATTGCTGCTATTCAAGGTTTGCCATTTTAGGGAATTCCATAAGTATAAAAAGTAAAATTAGGGGTACCTGTCAGACCCTGACCCTACAATCTGCAACATAAGAGAATAACTTGCATAAGAACAGGGAACAGCACATCAAAATGTCATTCAATTTTCCTACAGGGAAAGAGAGAATGTTTTCAAAGCTTAGGGTTTTGTATTAACAAAACTGTTCTAAGGTTCATTAAAGAAACAGATTTTAAATTACTTTCTCTAAAAGTTTTTGACTATCTTACAGTCTCAGAAAGGACTGAGAATATCTACTAGAACACATTTCAGCTACCAGATCAGTTTGTATGGCACTACCTATTAAAACCTTAGTTGACAATGACAGCAGTATATCTGAAGTAGATTTGCCTCTGGACTTTGCACAGAAAACACTGCAGCATATTATGCCTTCCACGGTTTTACTGCAGGTACATATTGACCTTTTGTTAGCAGATGCCACATGAAAGTTTAACAATAATGTAAGATAGCTTAGGGAAAACCATGAGTAATTTTCAAAAACAGTAATATTCAGATTCCAAATTGCTTGTGAAATTACTGTAATAAAAGGCAATGTATTTAGTTCTCATCTGTTAGCATAGTTCCATTCAAATTTTCTCACTGAATATATACTTCAATTGAAGAGGAGTTTCATATTTTCTATATTGTTCAATCCTCCTAGCACACAAAATTCTGATTTGACTCTATAATTTTTTTAATTAATCTTTACTGTGACTTTTATTATCAAACACAACTGCAGGAATCCCTCCTAAGAAACACCTAAATGTTTTTAAAAAGATGCAATATAAGAAAAAATTTAATAATATGTTGATATATTAGAAAAGTAAGCAATAATTTAAATCTAAATGCAAACAATACAACTACAATGTCTTAAAGAAAAAAGAGGAGTAAGGAATAGCCAAGTTAGATTTATGTACAAGTACTTCATTTTTTTACCTTGTTTTAGATACACTTTGTTAAAATTGTATAAGCTCTGAAAACAGCACTGCTAACAACTTGCCTGTGTGACAATGCTAGAAAGAGGTGAATTGATTCATGCTTTAATGCCTTGCTTTAAGAAGTGCTTGCTGTCCCAAAACGTAAGTGAACAGGGCAGTACTGATATCAGAATTTACTCAAAGCTCAACACACATTATCAGTTCTACAATTAATTGCCTTATAATGGCTGAATTGTCCATTTGCTTTATTTTAATGAACATCAGTAATCTTCAAGAGTCAAGTGCAATATTTGCCAAGTATTTATAAGCTCTACACACAAATTCTGCACTGGTATACTCACCTTTAAACAGAATTGTCAACAGGCTTTGGCATATGCCAAAGGCACCTTTATTCAGAGTCTCTCAGGACAAGTACTTGAATGGTGCTTGTACACTTGTCAAACAGTACAGTTTGACACCCACATGACATTCATACAGGGAAGATTATGAATGCATCCAAAGATGCTTCTGGTACAGTATCCAAAATCTTGCATTTGTAATTATGGCCATATTCTACAGGCCCTCTGCTGTGAGCTTCTTCAGAGCCCTCCCAGATCCAGCGTGCTTCCTTTCCATCTGTGGGAGAGCTCATTCAAAGACTGAAGTCACAAGACATTTCTTTCTTACAGACCACTTTGACCCAAGTTCTAAAACTTGTCTGTGCAATATATGTAGATAAAATTTAGTTTGTTTTTACCTTATGGAACCTATTCTGGAAGAGTTATGACCTTCTAGACATTTAATAACCCAATTGGGGGCAAAAAAAGGCATAAGCATGACCTAATTATATATTTACTTATCTGGAAATTCCCAGTAACGCATATTAGGTAAATCTAAAAGTATACAATATGAGTAATCTTATTTTACATATATATATATAAAAATTATGAGTAATTTTCCTAATGTAGACAAAATAGATGTAAAGCTCACATAAACAATGAAAGCAAAAAATGGATATCTCAGCCTAGTGTTCGTATCTAAGATCTAAGCCATGATTCAGATATGAAGCAAGCAGATACTTCACAGCACTTGTATATACCGATTCTGTTTCACACTGAGACCTCCACCTTTTTTCTGACTTCAAGACTAGAAGCCACAGGAACCCCTTTTCCCATAGATTTCCCAGTATTCATCCAAATTCAGGAAACACTAAGATTCAAAGTTCCTGTTGCTATATATATGCATTAGTCATTTATCAAGGGGTAGAACTGAAGAAAAATTAAAAATCTAACAAAACAAAGCAAAACAAACCATTAGCCTCCTCCACTCCCCAAAAGAAAGCCCACACACACTCAAGAAACCAAACAAATAAACAGAAAAACATATAAAACAAAACAAATTCCAACATTCTCTATCAGACCACATTTTGCCACCTCCCTTTTTTGGAGTGTTTAATGCTCCTTGGATTTGGAATTACCTGTTCTTACCATAAATTACTCAGCTTGGGTTTTGCTGACCTGTTCACCTCTTAGGAGGTGTAGATCGTCCAAATGGTCTAGGAAGGTTTACAATTCAGGAAGGGTTGGGGGGATGGCAGACAGGGACTGGCAGTCACTTCTGTAATTTCCCTCTCACTGTAGCCTCTTACACTGTAAACTGCTTAATTTCTATCATACATTACATTAAACACAGTCTGAAAGAACAGTACAATCATTCATTTTATAAAGCACAGTCAATTCTGCCTTGTCACAATAAATCCAAATCCCTGGAATTCAATAACTATTCTTCTTCTGGCTCATTTTCTCTCCTGATCATTTAATCACATTGTTTGAAAAAATAAAATGCTTAGGTAGGTATATACTTATTTTTCTCTTTTTCTTTATCCAAAGACTATCTAGGTTTACAACACTTCCTCCAGTAGAGGATGCAGAATCCAAATTAAAACATATATACCTCAAAGGCAGTATGCTACTTAAAAATATTCTTTCCTCATGTACCTGGGTTTTTCCTATGGAAAAAAAAAAAAGAAGAACAAGACCCTAACACTGCATATGAAAATTTATATATGAAATGTCATATGGGTTCACTGCCATACGACAGTTCTGAATATAGAAAATTATTATCTTGCCATGAGAAGATCAGAGTTAGCAAAAGCATGAAGGATGTCATATCTCCAGAATTTACCTAGTGATTGTGAACTACTTATACTACAATAATCATTTTACAGAAAGCTACTAACTTGAACTTAAAAGAATTATTTCACTGCCTACTGCTAGAAAGTAGCCATCAACATAACTAATTTAATGAGTAGAAAATATGACACTTCAAACTAGAGTAATGTTTTATGGATAATAAAATGGTAGGCACCCATGTATATGGATGTCTCAAAAATACAGGTAGAATAAGGAGAAAAAGACAAGGATTCAAAGTTACATTCTAAGAATCAAACAAAAGATCAAAGATAGCATTTAGCATTACAAAATAATTTCTCTTCCTGCACTAGAATAGAGCACTATACTACAGTCTTAATATTTCCCTTAGAATTTCATAAAGCTCTAGTGGGAAGTCCTCCAAGAGGAACATAGAGCCACAACTTCATAATTTACTCCTACGCGAATCCAGAAACTTCAGTGATCTGCACTTTCTGACTTCTCTTCAGAAGTCAAAACTCCAATCTTTTCAGGCAAGCTTTCATTTTAAACACATTTAATCCCAACTGGAAAGATCGTTTTTTCATCTTATTTTTCCTGAGCACTGCAGATATCCAGCATTACATTAACCATACATAAAAGCCAGTTAAAAGAGCAGCAATGTAGTTTTATTAACCATACTTTCTCTTGCCAAAAGGAGCCATGAACTAAACGAAGAGAAATAGAGGGACCTCTTCACCATTATGAGGAGCCATTCACAAACTCACTTTTTAAATCTTGACATACAGCAAGCTCACAGAACATGTGCCAAATATCCACTACGACAGCAATTGATTACCAGTGCACAAAGCTGCAAAGTAAGCTACTTTAAGCCATGAAAACAACCTTCCATTCCTAATTCTGGCTTCTGTATTCTGTTTGCTCATCTGCTTGAACAGCATACAAAAACACTAAGGAACTTTATTCCACACAGCATAGGAGAATTTTAGCTGACTATGGTTACTCATATTCTCTACAAATATTTATGAAAACTTCATGATATTTATAATATACAACCATTATCCACAGATCGGATTGTGAGCTGAAATCTCAATTCTCACTAGTGGATGTTATATTTTCCCTTGCAGTTATACAGATTTTTTTTTAAATGAAGAAGGAAACTCTCATTAGAAAAAAAACAGACTTTTTTTTTTTTTTTCCATTTCTCAGTTATGGAAAGCGAGAACATAAAGCAAAACCTTTGTCTAAAACTTTAATGAGATAAGCAAGGTAAGAATAACTAAAATTGAACCAGAAAGATTCCAAATCTAATTGTATTGTTTACTGCTGTTACAACACTTCATTAGCTTCATAGGCACCTTCATTTCCTGAATTTAATACTCAACAAGTTAATTGATAATATGCCTTCTCTTCCAGCCCAGGGATGTCTTCTATTGCAGACTTTTGTCTTCAAGCTACTTCAAGAGCTGTGCTTTTGTGTCTATTTGGTTTAAATCCTCTGAATGCAACTTAGATCATTAAAAAAAAAAAAAAAAAACAACAAAAAAAAAAAAAACAGAGAAGAAACAAATTAATTTCTCGTCCCCCAAGTCAGTTTTTTACTGACCATTACACTAGAAAGAAGACTTGGAGCACATTAGCGCTCCAAGGGTCATGGTAAGACTGAAAAAAAAGCTTGCTGCTATCTACCTCCAAAATAGGAAACTTGTCTAGGATGACACAATGTTTACTTTTATGCCATACATTCTCTCTCCAAATATGGCACACACAAAAGGAGAGCTCATGTGCCAGGCTAGAAATACTTCCTTGTCACAGTTCTGTGATTTTAAATAGGTAATGATTTTGATGCTGTCCTTGCTTCTCCTTGAGGATGAGCAGGATACAAAAATACTGTGCCTGCCCTTCTCGATCTTTTCCAGTACTTGCATTTCATCAAAGTGCAGTTGATCAAAGCCAACTCTTATTCTTTCTGTGCCTTACTTGAAATGGCCTGCTAACAATCACTTCAGATGCTAAATAAGGTGCAATGAGGAGAAAATGACAGTACCTGTTTGTCTGCAAAAGTTCCACACTACCCTCCCCCCTTTTATTTCCTATTCTCCTGTTAGCAGTGTTGTACCTCCAAAATAGCTGTGAGTAATCCGTATTTTAAGTAGAATAAGCCTCTAAACTACCTCACCTTTTCATAAAGCTTTCCTCTGTAGCAAATGAGTCCATCTGCATGACAGGAAAGCCCACACTGCATTAAATACTGAGTTCTTCTTCTCGTTTCTCTCACTTTCTCTCTTTGCAGTGAGAAACATTTAGGTTATGTAAATTCAAAGTTTGGGAGGGCAGACCTTGCAATAAGTACAGGCTAACACTGTTGGACATAACAACTCTGTCCCTCTTTATGACACACCATAAAGACTTGCTCAAATAATTTCTTAAGAAAATTACTGGGTTTGTATTTGTTATTTCAGAGAATTATGCCTGGCGCCTGTAGACAACCCCTAGAATAATGAAAACAATCACATAACGTACAGAAATAAGAAGTTATAACTTGGACTTTTTGCTCAAAAGTTTTATTAAGAAAACTTTCTGGTCAGTGCTAGGAAATTAAAAGAGTTCTGCTTTGTTATATCAAGAGACCTCTGGTTCATTTCTGACTCTTCCTTCCTACATGTGGGGGTTCCACTACCAAACCTGAAAACATTTTCAGCCCATCATAGTCACAGCTGCTGTTAGCTTTCAAATATGTTATTAACTAGGCTTCTGTAGTGTGAATCAGAGAGCTTAAATTGCCAAGAGTGCATTTAACTGCCAATCTTCATACTTTTTTTTAAGGAAGTACCTCAATAACTTGGCTTATTCATTAACATACAGAACACTTATTAAAAGAAATGGGAGGTGCAACCTTTTTCCGTTGGCATGAGGGATGAAATTACTTTCCCCCTCCTCCCATGCTGAGAAAATGACAAAGCTGCCAGCTCTCTGTGTTATCTTGCTGCTTACTAATACAAAGTAATTAATGAACTCAAAGTTCCACAGCTGGAGATAGGTGATTTGAATATTTAAAAATCCACTCGCTAAAGTTGCATTCCTATCCCAAAATGTCTCCATTCTGTCCCCACAGCATATTTAAGCTTTTTAGCTGTGTAAGGAAACACACATTTTCCCTACCCCTTAAACAAAGAAGAATAATCATACATGCAAGGCTCTTGCATGTGATGATTCCTTCACACTGCCCTTCAGATCAGAGAAGAGTTGCACTTTGATCCCTTCATCAAAGACTATCCCACACATGGAATTAGACAGCACTTTTCTGGTCAGTGGCACAGAAAACAGATTTTATTAAAGCAAAGCACTAGGAGGAGCGATTAATCAGCCATGACTGGATGATTAGATGGGAGTTAATAAGCTCATGATGCAATTTAGCTGGTACGCTGCCTAACTGATGGGTATCTGCAGACAGCATTTTCCTGAAAAATGAAGTTGTCAAATATTGGAGTAGAGCTTGTGAAATTAAATTCTTTCATATTACAGAAAAAGTTTAGCTTAGAATTCACATACTGTGTTTGCAACCAAATGCTTTCATTCCCTTAATAAACTCTGACATGGATTTATGGGCACACAAGTCTGAAGAACTCCTAGCCTTAATTACAATGCTTTACCACGATATTACCAAGACTTTTAAATAAAAAATATTTGTTTCATGGCTGTTTTCTCATGTTGTCCATGAATTATTTCTGTCTCTATTTCAGTGCTTATCTAGTGTAATTGGATTGAGGTGGTAAGGTGAGGCAAAGACTGACATTTGGAAGAAAATAAGGACATTTTGGAAGTAATGTTACTAAGGAAGGAAAGTCAGATATTACTGTCAGTAACAAGCTGCACACTGGTCAATCAGTTCTGCTCCAAAGTTAAGATCTCCTGTTAGTAAGAGGAATGAGACAACAATCTATAAAAACAATCAGTCTCACAAGATGTGGAAAAATACGCAGCAGATCAAAAAATAACAGTGTAAATGAAGGAAATAAAAGCTATCAAAAGATAAAATAATAAAAAATTAGGAAAAAAGTTATATTAATGCAAAAGAAAGAGATGTACATATCCTTTATTGTTGTACCCAAAATCAGTGCAAAAATCAGTGTCAGGTTTATATTAGAAAGATAATTAATTCAACAGCAGTCTATTTATGTGGTTACACCAAGCTGCAAAACAAACGAAACCTTTAGCTAAGCATTTTCTCACAGATTAAAATCTTTACTTAGGCATGACTGAATGTTACGTGTTTGCATCACTTCCTTTAATCATCACTTTCACAAAATCATTTTCAAGAAGCTCTTTACAAATCCCAGCTACAGTAGGGTTTCTTCACGTTTGGCTCTCTGAGTCTGGCTTCGTTATTAGTCTAATCTTACCCTCAGTTTGAATTGCACTCAGTTTGAACAGATCCAACAAGCCAAAATAAAAACAGGAAACTGATGCAAATGAAAAATTCACCCAGAATTAGGAACCAAAAGTAATGAAATTTCCCTTTATGAAATGCAGCTAGACTATAAAAAGGAGATGTCTATGAGCCAAAAATCCCTAACTGCTTTATATACAAGCAGAATAAGCACACAATAAAGAATTTAGAAAATGCTTCCTACTGTATTGTATTTAAACCACCAGCTATATTTGTAGCCTTCAAATCCTCAAGAGATTTCCATTTCAAATTACATGGAAAGCCTGTAAACACTATCCTGTCCTATCCACAAGAGGTTTCAAATGGTGGCCTCTGGTAAAAGACATTGACAATAAGATTATTATCCATGACAGGACAAAAAAATACAGAGGAAGAATAAGAAGAAAGTGCAAAAAAGTCACAAATGCTTTCCTAAGGGCTTTAGCACATAACAAGACAATTTTTGTACTTTGCTGATAAACTACACCAAGCAGAAATGATACATTTTTACTGTGAATATCAGCATATCAGTTTATTTCATTAATCCCTCATTCAAGTTTTTAAATGTCTTAAAGAGATCTCTGTGTTAAGGCATTATTTTTTACTATTCGACATCAAACCAATAAAATCTTGAAATCATCTATGAAAGTGACTACAATTTCACTGAAAAAAGTAGGATAAGTTACTGGACCTTCAAAAGAAATCTCAGTAAAAAGCCTATTGCATGCACTCTTTCTCCTCCATGGCATACATGAGTTGAGAAAGGACTCAGCAAGCCAGGTAGGTTTGGATATCTGAGCTACAAAAAGGCTAAAAACAGTCTGCAGTCTTGAAATCGAGCAAGTCTGTGTTTTAACTGCTATTTCCAAATAAAGATGTTGGATTGCTAAAAAATTTTTATTTTATACTTTACATCTTCTTGGAATACTCAGAGAGCCATAAGAAGAACTGGAGTCTCGTACTTCTTGCAGTAATAGCAAGAAACCAAACAGAATGAGAATTGCAGTCTTTCTTCCAGACAGAGTCAAATGCTGGCTGCCTAATATGTTCCTCTGAAGATCTCCAAACCCACGAACAATTTGCTTCTTTAAGACAGATTTTCTATTTCACAAAGCACTGTACCTAAAAAATAGTGGCACATGGCTGAGGAGAGAGCGTAAGAAACCTCACCTGAAATTCCTTGAACAGCCAAAGGATTTAATCAGTTAGTGACATTATTACAATTTGGGCAAATGCACAAGTTCTTTTGAAGAAGCAGAGCAATATTCAGTAGATTGTTTACAAGCTAACTAACAAATACCACCTGGAAATGGAATTTTATAAAAAGATCAAAATGCACAAAATAACCGGTTAACTAAAATAGTCCGTCAGTAAATAACCTACATATACACTAGACTATGTGAACTTACCACACTAACTAATCAGCACTAAAATCCAGGATTTCCAGATTTGTCCCTTTTCTTCCGCTCCTTATGTACCGTTATCTTTTTAAATAGAAACTTCTTTCAAAAAAAGTAAATGTTCTGCATATTTATCAACAGACTGTCAGCTACAAAAGGGTGCTTCAGGAGTGGAAGCTGCACACACCACCATAATCACCAGCACATTCCACACCATCAGCAGTATTTGCAAAAACAAGAAATAACTACAAAAATCATATACAGTAATACAGGACTTCATAAACTGAATTAATTAGGTCTAAAGCAGACGACAACACCCAACATAATGAGAACACAGGTTTACTGGTAGCAGTCTGAGTGCCCTCAGTTCTTGTCAAGTTACTTTTCTTTGCTCTGCCTATTTAAAAGTACTTATTTCCATAAAGAAAAGTAAGGTGTGAGCTTTCACTACTATGACACAAAAAAGGAAATCAAAGCCTTATCTATTTATGTGCTGAGAGCATGACAATTATTTGGAGGACTAAAGGGCAACTAACTGTCTAACCAGCAAATGCTGGAAAAGGCTGTAGCCTAGGCAGAAAGAAGAGACTTCTAGGAAAAAGGAGGACAATCTTCAGAGCTCAGCAACTATCACGTTTTTATCAAAAACACATTTATGGATTAAGATCAAAAATCTTTCAAAAACCTTAAAACAGCAACGAATGAGGGGATAATACCTCCCCTTCTCGCTTACGATGTTGACAATACCCTAAAAGCACAGGTTTCAAATTCCATTTGAAAAATGAAGGACAGAGGCATACAAGGAGATCAAGAAGAGTCAAAAAGAGCATACTCCCATTTTTTTTAACTTAAATGTGTGTTTGTGTGTATATATCTATGTATATTTCACAGGCGTGCTTTTGAAGGGGAAGAAGTCAATCCAGACTGCCTGCAGGAACACAGTAGGAGTCTTTACTGCAGCTGAGATCTTGCAAACACTCCGAAATGGAGCCTGCTAGTGTGGGACCCACTACCCATCAGGGAGGCAAGAGGCAGCTCAGCAGGTTGGCTGCACAGGCTGCTGCTGGCAGGGGGCAGCTCCCTGCCCTGCCCCGGAGCCTGCAGACCTGACCGACCCTGGCAGGACCAAGGGCCTGCCCAGAGCGGCCACTCAAATGCTCAAAACTAAAATCCAGGTTTAGGAAAAGCTGAGGGATCCTGACATACACTGAGGCAAGCTCATGGTCTAAAGATGGATGATTTTACCATTCAAAAAGGCAAGTCAGTGCTCCTGAGAAGAGTAGGGGTTCATAGCCTCTGCTGTGCTCAGGTCCCAGACTCAGCTACAAATAAAGCACGTGGAGTCCAGGGACAGAATCTCAACTCTGCAAACGGCTGCTCCCTGTTCTCAGTCTCTCTCTGTTCACTTAACACCTCTGGTTCATAAGCTCTTCATTTGTTTCACTTTGCTTTTCCCTATCCCCAACTCAAGCACTGTTGCCATCCTCCAAAGTAAATAAAAAATGGTAATTCTCCATGATAAGAGAGAAACAAACTCCAAATATGTTAACTTTAGACCTGGTCTCACACTACAGTAGTAAATACTTAAAATAGATCAACACACTCACCTGCTTGAAAGGCTTTGGTTTTACTATAATTATTGAAACAAACTATTTGATGACTCTCCAGCACAACATTCCAAAACCAGAAACCTTCTCTGTGAATCAACACTATCACAGTCACTGAGGCATAGCTGGGCATCAAAAGAAATCATTTTTCCTTAGACAAATAGTTGCTCTACAGACAGATAGATGTGAAACGCCTGTTCTCACCAGACCTATTATTTGTGCTAAGATATTGAAGATTTGCTCAGTGATGTAGCCACCACATATTCAAATTTCTGATTGCCATGGGGATATGCAATTACAAACATGCAGACAAATCCTCATGCTTATGGTACCTATCCACACCTTTTCATCAACAGCCATCAGGAAATCACACATGTTTATCACCAACTCTGACAGACACCACAGATGCAATACAGAGAGGGACCCTGCTCCTCCCCAAACTCAACTCCTTCCCATTTCCTCTTCAGGCGAAGAATCCAGTCTGTTCAATTGTACTGCCTCCTGATGCTAGTTCCATCTCTTCTTTCAGACACTAACCTTGTTGATGTCATTCAACCATTACCCCTTTGGGGAAGACCATTCCCATCTAAACTTAAACAACATGGAAGTCTATGATGCATATAGACCATCATTAGCATCAAAAGCACCCCAAGGTGCTGAACCCCGCAAGGCAAGGAGAGTTAGAAACAAACTTGCATTAAGGAAACTTGCCCGAATTTGAGAATTAGGGCGGTTTGTTAGTTTTTTTAATTATCATAGAAGGTATTGGTAACCCCTGGAGGATCATCGTACTGAACACATTTCAAGAGGGAGAATCCCCTGTGTAATCTTCCAACTCCAGCTGCTGAGGTCCTACCGAGCTGCCTGATAGCAGACTACTCTCTTGTTACTGCAGACACAATTAGCATTTTCTGCACTCCCAGCCTCTGGGACTGCTACATATTTCCTACACTGATATAATTTTGCATCAGCATAACTATTCTTTATATTTGCAATTATAAGCCACTGAGTTGATACAAAGGATCCTTCTTTTTTTACAGAAAAAAATTTTGAACCAACCTAGCCAAATATTGAAGGAAGCTATCCCTATAAGAAGCCATTACAAGACAAATGTAGATTTGGAGAATTTTCATATATATGATGAGATATTTACATAGAGTATAAACAATCTGTATAAAAACATTACGTAATTAGTATTTCCATTCTCAATATAACTGGATAACTTGGCAAAAATAAAAGGTATCTTTTATTTAATTTAAGGTCCTGGGCTTTACCAGTAATTTGTATTACAGCTGTGTGCCTTGCAAAAGAAGAAGAAAATACAATATTTGTGTATCAGACTATCGAGACCTTGCCTCAGCTCTGAGATTAATGTAAAGTTGCACTTTGTACAGTCAGTAATTGGAGAGCTGTAGCAGACACTAGCCAGAACTATATATATTCAAGAAAAATTTAATATTTCAAAACACTTTTGATTAAGTTGAAGTACCCAGTTTTTGCATTTTAAAAAGTTATGCTTACTTTGACCAAAAAAAGTAAGGTACACTGAAAGAAAAAGACAAAAAGTGACAAAAATCACCTGTGCAACCTTAATTTCAATCCAATTCTGTCACTGTTTTATGACACAGCCTTCCACATGTCTATAACCTTTTCAACATCAAATCTCCCTCGTTCAACATGTAGAGAAGAGGGTGCTCACTTATTGTTTTATTTCATTCCAGCTCAGTGTGCAACTATTGTACTGAACATTGATAAAAACCCCCAATTTATAACATTACTTTGTGTCTGGGTTTTTTTAGCTATGGTCCTCAACACCTGTACAAATCAGTCTTGAGATATGTAGACAAAGAAAACAGAAAAACTACAAGTAGCAATCACCGGTCAGCTTTTTGATTCTAACTGCTTATCTACACTGACCTGGTTTAAAATCAGACTGTGTTAATAGCTTTGGTGAGACATCTGGTAGCATTAAGAAAACAAGTGGTTTAAGAGACTATCTCAGCTTTACATAAGATTGAACAGCAAAACCAAGACTTCAGCATTCTGAATGTGAGGATTTGGTGGGTTTTATCTTTTCATCTTGTATTTTGTGCAAATAGCCTTTAGTACATCAGTTCCAACCACTACAAAGAAAAATATGAGGGTTTGGTTCTGAAATTTAACTGTATCATTTTCAAGTTCACTGTGCTTAAAGGTCATTAAAAAAACACAAACAAACAAACAAAAAAACCAAACCTAACTCTTTCCAAACTTCACAGGGAATCTTTACTGAACAGCACCACTATGTTGCCATCCTTTATGTTAACAAGCTATGGGTTATAGATTGCAAAGGTACAATTCCTATGGAACTGACTGGTTAAGGGCATAGAAACAGTCAATCCCCTTATTTTCTAACCCAAGGCAAAAGTCCCACAGCACACCTTCATCATCTTCCTCTTAATCTCTCTGTCAGTATTTCTCTGCTGTCCTCATAGCATCTCAGTACATCAAAGTGCCATTTTCAGTGACTTCTACACTGGTCACATTCAGTTTTGCCCAGCTATTCTCAGCTTCTTTCCTAGGACCACATGGAATCTGAACCAATTCTTGTTTTCATCCTAGCTTTTCCACTCCACTTCAATGGAAGAATTGAATTGGCTACAGTTCTGCTTGAGTTCAACTGTTACAGTGTCTGAGTGTTCCAAAAACATTATTCCATACATCAGTTTTTTGTTTCCAGGACCAAGGCCCAGTTTCAGATGGGTTAGCAGAACACCCAAAAGTATCAAACAGAAATCAACTTCCAGCTCTGAACCTCCATCCCTCTGAGAATGGCATAAGTTCAATTAGTCAAAGAGCAGATCTGAGAAACTACAGCACCTTCATTTAGTATGAAGTCTTCATGCTGCATTTGTTATAATGGCTTAAATGTCTTTACTGAGAAAGAAACGTGAAATAAGATCTTCTGCCCCCTTTTTTTTTTCTCCCACCCCGCTATCCCATGTAAGACCAAGCCTCAGGTGTTGATAGTGGCATGGACAATGTTTCACATCTTCATTACCAACCAGGAGGACAGGATAGAGTTTCCAAGCACAGCAAATCTCCATGGCACACAATATTAGAAAAGCACCGCTGCTGGGCAAATAAATGCTGGGGAAAAAAAATGCAGAAAACTGCACTATAGTGTTCAGTGGACACTATAGCAAATAAGATGAATTTGCAGGAAATTACCATGGGATTTAACTCTAAATTTCATTTTACATAAAAAATAAACAAATTTCAAGCATATTAAGGCAAATAGGAGCCAATTTTTTTCCCTGAATAATGAAGTCTAGGAAGACAAATAGCAAAAAACTACTTCAAGTTTTCTCAGAAAGTAAAAAACAAATACAGTGTGATTTGCTGAATAAGCACTTAACATCATCTCAATATAAATTTTAGAAAGCCCCACACTCTCCTGACTTATTCTACTACATAGTTTATTTTATCATTCAAAATACAGAAATTGCAACTACGTATACATTTACTTACTTGCTACAGATGACATGCAAAGAAATCGATACTTATTTCAGTCCTACATTTTTTCTGGTAAGCAATCAAAAATCTGACACTTGAACTGAAAGGACAAAAAAGCAACTGAGAGAAATCCATTGGGTTCCATAAAGGATAAGTGAGTTTGGTGCATCTGTCCTCCAAGACTCATTGAAACACAATTCCAACAGAACAACAGTACACTTGAAGTGCAAATGATTCTACTCGTGAGCAGTTCACGTAGCATGAAGCCTAGCCATTAGCAAAGGAATTGAATTGATCCAAAGAAATCAAACTCAACAGCATGATACTGTTAAGCCAGCATTCCTTTAATATGACATCAGGGTAGTGTTGGGGACAGCTCCTCCATAAACACTCCACTGAAACAAGGATTTTGCAAGCTTTTATACACTTTAACTAGCCGCTCCTTGACAGTTAATCATTTCATTGTTACAAGGCACCAACATTAATCTTTAGTCAAAGATAATCTAGACTTCTTTTACTTAAACAATCTTTGAGATAGTTTCATATTTTATTGTTACAAGACCTCAACATCAATTTTTAGTTAAAGATAACTTGAACTTCTATTTAAACAATCCGTGATTGATTTAGCTCTCTAGAGTGTATTTTCATATCTTATTGTTACAGGATTCATCATCCATCTTTGTTTAGACCTAGACTACTTTCATTTAAACAATTTGCTATTGATTTAGCTCTCCAGAGTGTAACGGTCTTTGAAACTAATTCCAACTCCAGCTGCATAGGTTGCTGACCTTCCTATTTTTTACTCTTTATTTTTTCGGCAGTGTTTAGGTAAGGGTTTCAAAGTTACAAAGTTTGAGCAGTAAGGGTAAAATACAAAATTCTTAAAATTCTTAGGTTATAACTGGGATCATCATGAATGGGCCCTTTTTAGAATGTTCCACCCACTTTGCTGATAAAATTGGTAAAAAACAACCCAACAAACAAAAAAAATCCACAGCAGTCTCATACCCCTATATATATACCTAACCAAAAAGGCCTGTGCCCACACTTCACGTTGGCAGAAAAAAAGCACAGATCAGCAAAGAGGAGTTCCAGAAGCTCTCACCAGAATAGATGTCTCTTACTCTACACCCTCCCAATGACATGAGATTTTCCTGTGGATGGATGGTACAAGAATAAAATTGGGGTGGCTTGGCACTCACCAGTCTTCTGATAGACCAGAATGAAAAGAATGTTTTAGCATTTCTAGAAGAAAAAATAATTAAAGGTGCTGTAAAGCTCTGAATCACTCCGACTGAACTGTGCAGTTAACAACAATTGTCTGCATGGGATATAACATCTCTTCTCCACACAAAGATGTACACCAGAATGGCACGTGAAAGCAAGTCATGTACACCTGTATTTATATGTGCCACATATAAACAGACACACACACACATATGTATGTAGTCTATCCACCAGATATGGCATGTAAAATGCAATCCAGAATCTGCAAATTTCAGTGGCCTCATTTAAAATAATTATCATGGAGGACTATAAAAGACATAAGGCAAAAGAGTAGTACGCTATTTATATCATGAGACTGCTGGATATATTTCAAAAATGCAAGTGTAATTCAAATTATAACAAGCTTTTTCTTTTTTTCCTTGCCAATACAAAATATAGGTGACTTTGTGCTTGTCCACTTACGGTAAAATATCCTTTAAATGCCAAGCTAATTTAATTTCCTTTACCTAGTTACCATACCCAACACATTTTCAAGTAATAAATGCATTAGAATAGAATGAAAGTTCAAACTAGCCTCTTGTTATATAAATACAGATAGTAGCACAGTTTTGAATCCTTAGGTACTTCCATTAGAAAAAAATAATTTATATTGCATCATATGAAAAAAAAACCTTTGAAGTATATTTCAAATAAGAGTTATAGCAATAGGCTTTATGGAGGTTACTTTGCACTTAATTTTAATTTTCACACCGTCTTGGCAAACTTTTATCTTAATACTAATTTTTCATGCAGCGTGTTTACTTGAGGATGATTTAAAAAACAAACAAACAAACTTTCAGACAAAAGTCTAAATCATTTTTGAGCTAACTGAAGCTAAGATACCTGATGTTGTTCCATATCAAATATGTCTGGACACCTTTCCTTCTGGTAGCTCTAGAACTGCCACACAATAGAAAAACTTGTTGGAGACTTTTGTAGAATCTGGGAAATTCACCCATATGTCATCAATGGAGACTTAAAGCTGGTAGGCTTGCTCAGGAGTTTGCATGCTGGCCCTGATTTTGGCAAACAAACTGGTAACAACCAGAATCACCACCTACTTTGCCTGCTATATAGGCTGAAATCTGTGTGCTGGATCTAAAGGCACCAGTCATTGTAAGATCTTTCTGAATCACCAGTATCAGCAAGACATCACATATTGCAGATAAGAATTAAAGCAATTCCTGGATATACAGTAGGACAAATAATTTTCCTTGTCATAAAAGGTGAGACTGGTAATAGCACACAATGTACAGGTCTGTTGTTTAACTTACATGAAAAAGATGCTGAAACCTCAAAACTGAAAGAAGCCACAAAATTATAAATCCCTTCCTCATACCTGAAACCTGACAACTTCCTTCCCAGGTCCCTCTAACACCTCTGCTGAGCAAACGACAGCAGTGCAGAAGGCACAGAAGCGCAGTAGCAGTGGATGGTAATGTAAAACAGACAACTTTGCCTTCCTTTCCTCTTATAAGGGACATAAAGTTAGATCCTTTTCTCCCGCCCAATATCCGTCACATCTGGAAGAACATAACTATTTACCCCTGTTTCTAATATTTTTTATATCGTCCAGAAATCTCAGAAGTTACTGAATTCAAGAGTACTAATGGATAGATGGCCAGGCTTCATTTCCTAATAAAATTACAGAAAATTTCCAGGAACTGATTTGATTATAGCATTTCATCACTTTCACAAGAAGAAAGTACTAAATGTTAGAGCTCTCGAATCTACTAAAGGAAGAGTGACTTGAAAAAAAAAAACAAATCCAAACAAAACAATCAGGGGAAAAAAAAATAAAAGAATAATAAGAATAAAAAGAATCAGAAGCAAAATCCAGCTACAACGTCTTGCAGGGACCATTCCTAAATTATTCCAGAGTGCTGTGCATTTGCTTTTTCAGGATCATTCAGTCTAGTGAGCTTCAGTGTTCCAAAAGAAGTTTACTGGAAAAATTTAACAAACAGGTTGAACACCTTTTATGGTCGCTTTACAAAAACATAAGGATTGCCCGTTTTCATAATTCATCTGCTTTTCTAACAATAAAAAGCTACACTCAAAAAACAAGCCAAAATTATTACAAAAGAGTACCTCGGCTGTAGGCCTGTCTAGGACAGTACATCTATAATTCTTCTTGCCTAAGATCACAGCCCAGACTCTGGGCACTCTGGACTATGTAATGATAGTCTTCATTTATATAATTATCTACTATTCTCTCTCCTCATAATTTTCCCTTCTCTATTTCCCTTTTTCCTTCTCTATTTCTGATTTTTTTGCTCTTTGTTTTTTTCCTGCAGATGAACTAATAAACATGGTACATGCATATAGCACTCCTGTACCTGGTAAAATAAAAAAAAATTATCTGTTCAAAATTAAAAGTGTAAATAATCCTACCTGAGCAAACAAAGAAAGTTGTGATTTTATTTTTGAAGTCAAAACCAAATCAAACCATGAATTTCAGTGCTTTAATGAGCTACGAATAGTATTTTATAGGGAAATGATAAAACCTCAAGAGCACAAAGTAACTAGTCAGTGCCTAAGGCTGGAAGAAACAGAGCACTTGCTTATGAAATTTCACTCGTTTTCGACTGTTGCCTTTGATACTAGCATTTAGCTGAATCAGGAGAGACAAGTAGGTATGCTCAGATAGATGGATCACTGATCTCATTAAGTATGGAAATTCTCATTTTGGGATTCTTGCACTAAAAAGGTAGGTATTTACTGCAAAGGTAACCAATATCCATTTCCTGGCTATACAGTAGGACAAAGGGAAATCATTTTCCTCATCACAAAGGGTGAGACAAGTAACATACAATGTACAGGTCTGGTTTTGAGGAAAAAGTATTAAATCCAGTTAGTGTACACAGTTATTCTTTCTTAGTCACAAGAAAGCTTCTTATTGTTCTGACTCAAGTCAGCATGAGATTTTGTTCATATTACTCAACCATTTCATTATTGCTAACTTACCTGTTATATAACAAGAATGCCTGTTATATAAACATAGCATTCAAGAGATTACACAACTCAAGAAGCAAACCAGCGCGAGGAGACCGCTTACAAGCACAGCAGCCTTAATGACTTCTAATGTAATGAAAAGTAATTGAGGACTGAAAAGACCTCCCTTAGCAGGATTCTTTCCGTTAGAAAACTGTGGTCATATTGAATCCTCTTTATAGTAACAATCTCTCAAGAAATTGCTATACTTTATTCTAAATGAAATGAAACAGTTATTCTAATAAAAAATTGAAGTTTCTCCAAGAAGATAACAGTGCTTCTGTATGCTAACAGTATGCACAAAATTACCTCTTCTCTTGTCCTAACAGCTATTTCAAAGAAAAATGAAGCTGCCTATGTAAGTACCTTCCCTATGATATACAAATATAAATGCAAAGCAAACTTTGTGTATTTTTCATAGAAACTACATACAGATATCAAATGCCAGTGCTTTTAATTTATCTGCAGATACATATTCAGTCATTTTAGTGTCATCATCACTCTTGACTTTGACTTACTAGAAACAAAAATATTGACACTGACGACATTAATTTTTTTCATCTACAAGCCACTATTTTCAAGATTACTCTCTTCTAATATCACTATATTAGCATGCAAGAGACACACAGGCAGATTCCTAATGCATTTGTACAGAAGCCATCAAATTCTGCAGTAGGAGTATATTTATGATTCAGTGAATACCATCTATTTGTGTTGGTATAGCTGTGGCTCTGTATCTTCTGCTAGTGTTGGCATTTAACAGGTGCTGAGAGCCCAGTAAACCACTCTGTAAACAGCTAACAGCCACTTAATGACCACACTCAAAACACTGCTTTATCTTTCTTTCGCACATCTCAGAAGACCAGTGAGTACAGAGCACTGTACATCAGTACAGCTGCCATCAGTTTTATTTAGGCATGGGTATGAATGCCCACAACTCTGACCTCCATGATTATGCACAGAAATAATCAGTAATTGTTTCCAGAAAATACCAGGTTACCATCAAACAAGGTAAGTCTCATCAGTCACTGTGCCCTACAAAAGTCTTTTTCTGCTCACATCTAGTGCAGAAAATAGTCCAGAACTAGTGCAAATATTTCACCTGCAACCTCTAGAAAGCTCTCTTTAGTCTCCCTCTTCCCAGCAGAATACCCAACCTCACATTTTCTAATCATTCTGAAGAGAAGTTCATTCATTCTCCAGTGTTCTCTGGGAGTGATCTCTGTATTAAAAGTAAATATTCACTTAATACTTAACTACAACACTCTACTAAAGACAGTGCAACAGAAAATCTGCCAATTGATGTTCTTATTTAAAGAGAAGTTTCAATAGTTTATATTCAAAAATTGAACACTTTTTCATTCACTGTATTCTGCCCTATAGCACTACTTTAACACATATTTCCCTCCATTTTCTTTAATTTCTGCTCCTGCCCACATCTTTTGAGAATAAACAGCAAGAAGACTGTTACTCTACTCCACACATGTGGCTTTATACGGTTATCACTGCATATCCTGGGTTTTGGACTGTGATTTTTAACATTATGCCTGTATATGTCGGTCCTTCTTATTTTATTTATGCATTTGTTTGTTTGTTTATTACTGTGGATTTGGTTGCTCTTAGTTTCCATATTTACAAACTAAGGGAAGAGGGTTATAGAAGCATGTATCTGCTTACTCTGGTACCACCTCTTCTACCTCAGATGTGCTTTTCATTCTCTTGCTGTTTAACTCCTTGGAGAAATTCTCACTGCCGGAACACACTTTGGATCATCCATGGGACTGTTCCCAGACTTTGTTTCCCAAATACCATTTTCAGTCTCAGTGCCTCGCATATTATGGGACTAACTACCCTATATTAGTTTAAAGTTTGTTTTCTCTAGGCATTCCCAGAAATATCAGAGGCATGCTTCTCTCCTGCCAGCTTTCACTCCTGTGCCTGCAGTCACTCTTCCTCACTTAAAGTTTAGAGGATTTGAGCTGGAGCATAGCATTCAAATTAACACTACAAAGCATATATGGAACATTCAACTACAGCATAACAAATCAAAGAAGAAAACATTAATTACACTACTATGATTTATTTGTAAATACCTATTTGCTAGTCAAACAATTAATTAATTCCTATTAAAACCAATAATATTTCCTCTAGGATTTAATTAATTCCTGTATCCCTTACCTTCAAGACTGCAAAAATGCGTTAGTGTCCATATTTCTTGTCCACTGAGACTCAATAATACTCTTATTTCCAGCTTAAAAGTCTATTACAGGACATTTTAGCTCAGGCCACACAGAACAATTTCATTATTTCCAGAGAAAACCAGCACACATTTTAAGACTACTTGACAGTCTCACCTGATACAGTCAGGAATGCTCAGAAAGCTTAACTGTCCTGAAGACATGATCAAGCTTTATATGACACATTATAAGATCTCAAATTAAAGCACTCTTTTAGCCCTATACTGACCCACAGCACATTGAACTTGGTGTGAATTTACAACTCTGGCAGACTTCAGTGGAAGCTGCAAGTGTTTATAATTTCTCACAAAACAGACCGTTCCTGTAGCAAGGGAGGAAAATCTAGCGTAAGGAATCATTGATGCTACAAGCCTGTGACAGTCATGAAAACTGTGGCACCATGGGAAAAAAAGTAGTGCTTTGCAAGATGAAAAAAAAAGTGAATATTTAATAACTTACCCCTTCTGCCTTCTCTTCTGTGTTAGCCAGCATTTCCTGGAGGGCCCGTACTGACAGAGACTGCTCCAGCACAAAGGTGCAGATGGACAAATCAGGTGGCACATTCTAGGTGAAAAAAAACCATGAGATCACATTAGTAAAAGATTTGCTGAATAGCAATTCCCAATGCCTCTATTTTCCCTCACTTTCCATGAATCTGAAAGTTCTGCTGTATCTTTGAGACTATGAAAGCCAGCCACATACTGGCCTGCAACAGTTAAGTCTTAGCCAGCAAATAAAGGGAAGCAACTCTTCCCCTGGCTCAGCATTTGTAAGCTGACACCTGGAGTACAAGGTCCTCTCTCAATAAAAGAAAGAAATGCTTAATAAAAGAAGAAACCAATGACTTTCATCAAGTTCAGCAGAAATCACCAGGACTGTCAGGACTGGTGCACTCACCCTGTGTGCCCGCAGGGAGCTAGGCTTGATCAGCCTAGATGGAGGAGAGAGATGTACAAATTTAGTGGCAGTTACAGGGAAAATGGAAGCAGATTCTTCTTCGAGGTGCTCTTTGAAAGGAATAGGAGCAGTAATACACGTTGTAAAAAAAAAAAAAAAAAAAAAAAAAAAAAAAAAAAAAAAAACCAAAAAACCATTAAAGGAGAAAATTAGGAGTACAAGAACTGCCAATCAAAGACAGTGAAATATCTGCTTCGACATTAGCATATGGAACATGTGTCTCAGGCATTATGCCCAGATTCTAAGGGAAACCAAACTCAGTCTTTAAGCTACTGGTAGTAGCCAGACCTCATTCTTGTGAAGAAGGTCAAGATGAATTTTCATAGCAGAAACATTAGACACTGAGTATCAAGGCCAGGCCAGCAGTTTCTCAGACTTGCAGGGCAGTATGCTTCAAAATAGTCTGCTCTAACTGGGATAAAACTAGAGTGTCTTATAAACATGAATATTTAATTTGTCATGATTGAAAAAAAATATCGAGTTATTGAAAAGATAATTTTCCAGACTACCATAAAAATTCATATAAAATTGAAAGAGGTTTGTAATAACACTGCCTAAGTTACAAAGTAGCAAAGTAAAATTAGATTTTATGTGGGGATCTTTTCTTCTGTTAATAGAATATGCAACTCCTACACAGCTTTACTTGCTTCCAGAAATTCTTTCTTATTTCTTCTCTTTTTCTTTTCAAGTTAGTTGCATATTTTAGTTTACGAATACTTTTATTGACTATTGGAAATCAGTTTTTTAAACCATGAATGCTTTTGCTACTAAAGATGTAAAATCGCATATTTACTCAAACTGTGCACAATGTGAAGAGATCTCTTCCAAGGCCAAATTGCAAAAGGTAGTTGGAAAACCATTTCATTCCCACTTTTTTTTCAAAAGTTAGTTTACTCATACCCTTAACAGTTTATTAAATTGCTGTTCACCCCTACTAAGTACAGTAATTCAGGGGTTTTTAGTACATAACGAATCTTTCATTATCTTCCACTACTTCTATTTCAAAAAAATTAATGCAAAATTGTATTTTAAATTTAAATTTTACCCAGATGAAGAAGGATTAAATAGCATCCTCTTTTGCATGGGTTTTGAATGACTTATGCAACGATACTTAGGCATGGCATATTTTTAATTCAACTCTTTCAAAATCAGGCCTCTACTTACTGAACAGTGTTCGCGTTACCATTTTTCTTTTGTAGTTACTCAGGCAATACAACAGTCCTTTTCATGCTAGTACTAGGCCAACAGACAACTAATTAGATTCTCTTCAAAACGTCCTTGTAACGTAAGTACTATCATAGTCTTGATTTTACAAAGCAGGAAGGAGAGCACTCAAAGACTGCAGGTTGCAAGGTGTTGCTTCCACTCAGTAAATGTGAGGATAGTTTTCCATTCTAGAAGGTCTCACAGAAACAAACTGCCTAACAGTCCAGCTCAACCTCAGTTCTCCCCAGTGAAGACGGAATGACTGACAAACAAGAGCACAAACAAAGCAAGAAAAGATGTTCTAATACACTGTGCTCAGAAATGAGCCAAGGCTACATTTTCTCTATCTGCTTATAAGCAAACACCTATAAGCAAAAAAAAAGTTGCCATATAAATATTCCCACTGTCATTACTGTTACTTAAGGAGGATTTTTGCCAGCAGAATGTCTCACACATACAATTTTTGGACCTATCAATTTTTTTATTACTGAACCTACCCTATAGGTTATACACTTTCAAATACAGAAAATCGTGCATCATTTCACACATTGATCAAGCTGACATAGCAAGGACACCCCTTCATCCATTTCATTCTCCTCTATGCTCAAGACAGCCAGGAGCACTTTCTTCCCTCCCCATTAAAACTGAGATATGAAGTCCCAATGAACATTTTTCAGCTACTCTCACAGGGGAGTAAGGCACACTTTTTGTTCCCAGAGAGTAATAAAGGAGAACCATATGAGACCATTTTGCTTTAATTAAGTGGAAGAGGTACTGTCTTCTTACAGTCTAGCAAAATGTTAGAGCCAGTTCCTTTTTCATGAGTCAAAAGAGAGCACATTATCCCACCTCATCTCTGTTGCATGCATGCCTAGACACTCAGAGGCCCTCAGAGAGCACTGGGTTTCCCCTAGGAGCTGAAGGAAGATGCAGCTACTGATGCCTGCAGTAAGCATGTGAATTGGACCTTCCTTTCTGGCAGTTCCTCACCCAGATCTGCTCTACTGCAGATCCAACAGGTATGGTTGCATCAATCACGCCATGAACAACAGTCAAAGCATGGACACACGTGGCACAGATGCGGAGCTGCCAGTATCTTTAGCTCAGTTACAGCTCTGCTCACCCCTACACACTCCATTTCAATGCTGATGCTTTTAGAGCTCTGGATTTAAAGGATGAGGCTTCAGGCTGGCATACAGACGCAAACTGAAAGTTCCTATTTTGAACAGTCCTCTCCATAAAACAATAATTCCAGGTAATTTTTAAACCCTCATTTAAATATACCAAACATTATTCCCAGTGCATTTCCCATCTCTTCAAAGCATAAAATAGAGGAAGGAAAAACAGTCTTTGCCAGACTTCTGATTATCTACCTTATTTCTCATATTACCTCGCATAGAAGACGGAATATAAAAAATGAAGTTATTCTGTGTTATACTGGCAGCCTAATATTCCCTATCAAAAGGTATCTTCATACAAATTATACAGATTTTCGTACCCAGTCTGGAAAGTAACTGCATATTCTAGGGTCCCTAAGGAAAATCTGTAGCAACCAGTTCTCAAGATCAGATTCTTGAGGACAGGTGAAATGTGTAGGCAGCTTTTTTTGTGATTGCTTTACTAGACTATGAGCACACTATTAAATAATAAATCATTTTAAAGAAAATATTTTGCTACATGTCTAGTACCACCCACCAGTGCACTTTTAATAAATACCAAAACTACCAGGAAGTTTTCAACACTTTAATGATAACAACACATCTCTGCTTTGAGAACAGAAAACAATCTATAACCCCAAAAACTGCTCAATGCTCAAAAGCAGATTACTCAACAGATATAAATAACCATATTGGCAGTCTTCAATTTTCTTTTCCACCAGTTTTCATTGTATTTAGCTTTGCTGTGGTAACTTTCTAAACAAAGGCATAGAAAATTAGTTCATATTTCAAAAAGGTTTTTTTCTTTTGTTTTGTGACAGAATATATAAGGAGGTCCTTGGACAGTACAGGGAATCTGTATCACTTCAAAAAATTGGTGGAAAATTCTGATAAGCAATGGCAGTATTCAAAACAATTTCTCTTCAGTTTATTTTTTACATGTTTGCAAAATCAATTATATTTTAATGGATTTGAACATAAAATATACCCAGTAAGTTAAAAATGTAAAACTTAATAATTCTAGTATATCTCAGAGTTTAGAGCATGGTTTATTTTGGCTGCCAGTTCTTGTTCTTCTACTCAGTCATAATTACTAATACACAAATAGTTTAAATTAAAAAAAAATTATTACACAAATAAACTAGAAATTCTATATTAAATTCTAAAAGGAGGTTAATTTCTGCTAGGAGAAGAACAGTACATAACTATTAACTTTTTCTATTGTTCCATTGTTTGTAATAGCCCAATCACCAAAATTCGACAAGTTAAAATAATGTAACTGTCATCTTTATTTTTAAAGCATATCTACTACTGAATTACTGAATTATTCAGAAAATTGGTGAACTCTTTATTTCTTCCCATCATTTTAAACTATATTTATTGTGTACACTCGTTTTCTGTAGTAATATTTGCACAGTAAATTATGTTTTACTCTGTGGGAGGCAGATTCACAAATTAGATAATCATACCCTTTATTAAAAAGGTGTTTTGAGTAAAGCTTTTGAAACAAATTTAAAAATATGCCTAGCTGTATTCCAACCCAGAACTGAATCATGGATACTGAATGTATTAATTACACTCCATTTCAGTTTTAATGAATTACTATTTCCAAGCATACCACGCTCCAGTGAGAGGAAGAGGCTGAGATGCAAAACTCAGTCCCGCTGTCATTACTCACATGGTCACACAGTGCTAACAAGCCACAGAAATGTAGGACCTGCTCATATAATATGTTGCATATAATCTTGTGAACGTAAACTGAACTTATGCCTCTCATAAATATTAATACAAGACTGAAGAATAATAAATTACATCAGCAAACAGAATTCTGTCTGTAAGAATAAGCAGCTTTCCCTTGGCTTTATTTTTCTTCCAAGTTATTTGCAAGCTTCTTAGTTATTTTCCTGGCTCAGGGAGGTGGGTTTATTTCTCTTCAAACCAGATTCCCAATGAAATGGACTTGCAGGTATTTAATTTCTAGCTATATACTAAATATTCACACAGCAATCTTTAAAAAATCACCTACTTAAGCAGCCTGATTTACAAAACATCTATCATTTGCATCATTGTCAAAAAATGCGATGTGGGTGTTCATAACTTTTTCTAACACTAGCACATTTACTAGATGCCTAACTTTGAGAATCCAAGGAGGACAACTCAGGAAATTAATTTTAGTACAGAATTTAAGCTAAACATCTGTAGTGCTATTTGTGGGAGCTGCCTGAAAAAAGCTGAACCCATCAGATACTTTCAAGTTACATTTAAATTTATACATCTCCATCTTTCTGGCCATCCTTTCTACTTAAATGACATTCTGTCCGGTGACAGTGTTTGAAGTGACTCAATATTACCAAGTAAAAAGATCCATTTCTAGGACCCTATATAGAAGGCACAACTTTCCATGTTTTCATGCTTGTCATCAAAACAAGGGACCCAGTACAGAAATACATGGGTCTGACGACCAGTCCCATCAGTCAAACAGGATGAACCATAGTCAGCAAATCCCAAAGTGGAAAAGACAGAGAATTAATTATGAGGCTAACAGTTTCAGTTCTATAGAAAGGACGGTGTCAAGTAACGCTGTCCTCTCTATAGCACTCCTCCAGTAACAGTGTCAAGCTCCCATGTGTTCATCATCAGCAGACTGTGAAGGTTGCCTGGCCACCTCCTAAAAAAAGTTTGCTATCAGTTGCTTCTGACTATTTCAGTCGGAAATTAGCACTTTCTGTATGAGGCTTTTATAGGACATTCTGTCCAAAACAGTTGTTTCCCTCAAAAGAAGAGAAGTTCTCAACATTAAAAACTTTTTAGGTTACTATATCTAAAAACTGTAATGCCCCACTGTTTTAGGAAGAGTAGCTTGACAAGAGAGTGGCTTTTTTCACAAATATGCTTTTCACTTTTTCTAGGAAAAAACTTTGAAAATCTGGTCAAGTTCTACTACCTGAAATTTGGTGGGTTTTTTTGGTTTTTTTTTTCACGGAGTGAAAAGTTTCTTATTAACGATTGAAAGCTCTAAAGAGTCCTTTTTCACAGGACAACTGTTTCAGGGGATAAAACTTAAAAACAAGGAAAACACCTAGTGGGGGAACTGAGGTCAGACACATTGCAATCAGTTTATTTTCAAATCCTAGAACACAAGACAGCTCCATGTCCTCAGTGGTTCTCTTGAACCATTTTAGTTGCCTATGCCTCTACATGCTGATCTCCTTGTTAATCTGACCTAAAGAATCAATTGTTTTAATTTTTAAAAAAATATTCTCTTGTGGTCACACATAAAAAGTTCCCCATCTTGTCCAGATTTCCAAGTTAGGAATTCTCTCATAAATGAAGTGTTAGATTCAATAAACCCAGCAGTGAAAAAAAACTTAATACACTGAGCGTACTTTCTATTGATAGATGAAAGAATCATCTACAGTAGTTTTTGTCTGATTACAAGAGTTACTATTTTTTATCTCCATAAGTGTTTACACAACAGTAAAGACCAAATTCCTTCCCTACTCATTTTCCGATAGTCAATGTCACCCGCTGGTCACCATGGAACAGAGCTCATTGGCGAAGAAAATTGTGTGCACCTGAAACTTAAGCTGTACAAAAGGTATAACAACATTGAAGGTATAACAACATTCAGAAGGAAACTGCTTCTTGGGGTTTTTTATCTCTTACAACCTCCTTTAAAGATCCAGAAGAAACCTATTTCTATTTAGGCTGATGTTACTTAAGTACAATTATAGTATTTTCCTTTACACTGAAAACTGTCAAACTTTCATCTCACAATTTTTCAGCTTTTGATCTTTGGAAATAGCTTTGATACTGAGAGCTGTCAAAAGTCTTGAGGCCATTATTAACAGAGCAGACTGTCTTAATTGTTTGGAAGTTGTAATTCCTGGTATAGTGTTTACTTTCTTTAAGGGTCTCAAACATTCCACCTCTAAAAGGGATAAGTAAAGAGGCTTTTTTCTCTTATCATCCATCTCTCCCCTCTAGTCTCCTTTCTAACTACACATAAATCCAACATATCTACATTACTGAGAGCTGTTTCCTTTTTATATGCTCTCTGAAAATTTAAAACTCTTAGCAACAGGTAAAAGTGATACTGCATATGGAGCCACACAACTACATTACAGCATCACCGGATAAACTCAGTCAATCAACTCAACACCCATTGCAAAATATGCTGCTGTAGCCAGAAGCTCAGATGAACATTAGCTAATAGTGTGCCACCCTAATGCAGTGTAAATGTGTTAATTTTTAAGGTAATTAGGAAAATCCCATGCTCATTAATAAAATTAAAAAATATTATAGGATCAACAGTGCTACAGAGGTTCCGGGCACACATCCAAAATAAGAAAACACAGTTTGTTTAACTTCATATTGATCCTGAAAAATCTATCTTATTATGCTAATCTTATGTGTATGATCCAAAACTTCAACTTTCCCTTTCATTCTTAGAGATTATGTTGTATTTGTAGCTGCTGCAACAAGTAATGGAAAAATCTAGGATATTATCAGTTGGGCGGGTACTGTTGCTTTAGAACCTGGAAGGAAGCGGCTATCCTTGGATTCTTGCATCATCAGAAAGATGACCTTTATAAAACACTATTTTGCCCCTTTCTGAAAAGCGTAGCAGATCCCCAAGAGGAAAATCTTCCTAATCTTTGACCAGATTTAATGTAAGCCATGCACATTACAACAATCATATTTCACAGTAGAAATCCTATAACCTTTCAGGATCAAGCAAATAGGGCAGATGTGCACATATTTTGTGGCTGTAGTAACTGACATGGCCTGACCTGTGTCAGTGGAAGTCTTACCTCTGCATAATAATCAATAGACCCTTATTTGCCGAGATTCTCTTACTGTGAAATTTATCCCATAGCTGAAATCTTAACAGTAGAATTATAGCATGTAAAAATGACAACCAAACAAACATAATTACTAACTTCCAGAATATCAACTCTTATAAGTAATTCATCTACTTTGCAGCGAACATGAAACAATATGTCTAAGAGAATCAAAACCTGCTTATTTATCTCATAAACTATCAATTATAAAACATGATGGATACAAATTTTAACTTTTTAGGATTTTAAGTTTTCAACAATTACATTTTCCATTTTATGTTGCTGAAATCAGTGTTCAGCCTGTGTAACCAGGAAAACCATTGCCTATCAAATACTGCTGGAATGGGGGACTGGAAATTTATGCTGAATCACCTCTGATTTGTCCTTAAACAAAGGAAAGGAGATGCATCATCAGCTCTCTCCTGGGCAACATACTTTAAAAGTGGCAAAGCATACAAAACTATCCAAACCCTTTGTGGCAAGATGCAACAATGCACTTATGTACTTGCAGTACTAAACTGCATATTAACGGTCAATATTTTCTTTACCCATATGTAACGTAAATCTGTTTTTATAGCTAAAATGAATATATACGTACCTCTGTTTTGAGTCACTACTCATCCATGTGCTTAATTAAATTTAAAAACATTATTCAAAACAAATTAAATGCAACCACCCTCAGAATTTTCAATCTATCCCACCACCTTAACAGAAGCTAAACATCCTTTACTGAAATTTACATGTGCCAGTCCCTACTGGCTGGCAAAAAAATAATATATTATAAAGCCACTTTATGAAGATGAATATTATACCATATCTCAGTTCTTTAATTCATTGTCCCACTTGTTATATGTCTTTTAAAGGTAGTAAGTCCATTCTGACTCAGGTTGAGTATTATGATCCCCAAATTATTTTACACTCCAGACTGTTTGATCTGATTTGCTTGATTTAAAATTATAATTATATCCAAAAATACATTATCCTAAAAGGTACATACATTCACCTCTGTAATGTAAAGCAAATTAATTAGAATGGTATATTGAAAGTTGTTCAGTCAAAAAAACGTATTTTTAATAAAATTCTTGTAGTCTTAGAGAACCTCTAGCAAATATTTGGGTCAGGGACAGAAAGGTTTTAAGAGTCCTAAGAGCAAGAACTGTCTGCCAGGAAATTTTCCAAGGATTTAAGGACCTGTACTGTCAGAGTTCCACTGCTGATAAAAAGTGCAATAATACTTTCAAGCATAAATATCTGCTTAAAAAAAAAGCTCACCATATATACTCAGAATGTGTGGTTTATCTTTAAACACATAAAATATATAAAGCCCCTGCTTGCCTGTGCATGGCACTGCATTTGAATATCCACTGCATGATGTAAAAAATAAACACTTACTTGGCTACGCATCTCTATTAACTACAAAATCAAAAAGAATAATTTGAAGAGTAATTAGTGATTATTTTTTCAGCTTCTTAAAGATTCAGATTTTTCCTGTTTTGGTCTAAGGTGATGAAATATCGTTATTAACCTATTAAGAAACAACCAACTGCTACTTTAAAGGACTCTCTGCTTATCATTCAGTAACACACTAGAAAAAAAAGCTGCTACAAAATACTGTCTAGACAGAAATACCCACATGCATTTCCCACCTGCCTTGGAAGTGAATTAAGCAAGAGGCAATAAAGCAGGAGGCTTAAAAATTCAGAGACGGTAAAGACAGTCTCAAGGACCCGGAAAACTCCCTAGACTTTTACTCTTTTCCTGTTACTCTTGAATACACATTCAAGGAGGGAGTATAACAGTAAGTTCACAGGTATCACTCCTACATGAGACTATCACATTCATTTAGATCATTCCCCAACCTTAAGTTTCTTCCTTTGCCACAGCCAAGTTCTTCCTTTTTAAAATTTCACATTCTGACATCACATAAGATAATAACTATGCACCTTTGCAGAGACCTATTATGCACAACCACATATTATTTTCTAGACAGCTTTAATTTTATTTTTACCAATATCTCAACTTTCACCTAGCCAAGCAAAGACATTCCACCCCATGTCCATGTTGGGGATTTAAGATAACCTTTCAAATATTTTTGATACTGGTTTATTTTCTAAAAAACAAACAATCAAAAAAATCCACATACTTATAAGTTTTTCAAAATAACGAGAACTCTTTTCAATTAGTTCTCCTAAGGAATTCATGTTCTCCATAGAAATAAAAAAATTCTAGTAAGAATTATGCAGACAGTTAAGTGTACGTGAAAATCAAAGCTCCAATGGAAACTACAGATACAGATAACCTCCATAATAAACTAGCCAGTAAAATGCACATGGAGAAGGAATTCTTTTGCCATTTTAACAAAGACTTTTTTAGTCATTCATCTGTACATATTCATGCAACTGTATCAGCCCAAAGAGGCTTAATTAATTTTTAGTGTACTGCTGAGTAAATCAAATATGGCACTCAAAGCTTATAAAGCTTTATTCTTAGAACTGCTAATCACACTAGGCATGTTTCTTATTTAAAAATACGACCTCATTGCAATTGGACTCCATTTCTGTGGACCTTTTGTATTGGCTAATACTCAACTTACACACACTAAAGAGAAAAATTCTGTATTACTGGATTTTCCAATTTATTCAATAATGGACACTCAAATCATTTATTGGCATATTTTATTGGTTTGTTTCATACTGCACAGAGCAGAATATTGGTTTGCTTTCTGGGACCTCTGTCGAACATCATGAAAGTCCTGTGCTAGTCCTGTTACAACTTCTTTTACGGAACTCAAAATGTTGCAGACATTTCCACTGTCCTTCATACAGACATAACTTGTCCCTGCCGTTCCTTTTACTGATCAATACCCACCTCGGCCATTTCAAGGATCCTAAACTATCTAAACTAATTCATCCTATATTATCTAAAGCCATTTGAATAACGGGTGTTGATTTTTATTCATATGTCCCACAATATTACCTTATCACCAGCTGTAAAAAATGTACGGTTCAATTATAACTGGTCAGTACTCAGAGAAACACCAAGAAAATCTGAAATTCATAACTCCCATTAAAAGACATTTAGATGCGGGATAGAAGCAGAGTTTGCAGGATTGTTAGGGGAAGACTGTATCAGTCTTTTAAGATCAGTCCAGTGACATTAGTTGTCTGTTCTTTACAATAGCACGTAAAAATTCAGTTCTCATGAAAAGGCAACATTTTTGTGGATGGTATCTTTGTAAATATGCCAAGACAAGAGTACAAACACCTGGAAGATGGAAATATTCCTAAATATATTCTTTATATCCAGTAAGGAAGAAAAAGAGACCTTCTAAGGAGTTAAAACTCAAAAACATCAATTAGCATTATTCACAGGAACTCATTATATTTACTAGAATATCACTTTGTAAAATAAAAGAAAAACTATCCTACACTCCATTAAGCAAAACATGAGCTTCAGCTCCTTCCAGCTCACACAGCTTCCCAATTAGCAGGTGGCAGGCAGCGCAAAAGTAGACTGCACACAGTCACTGCTCTACAGGAGCCTTGCACTGAGGCACGGTGAGCCATAAAACTCCTTTTGGCTTATAAATGGTATTTGAACAGGCCAAGCAAAAAATTACAGATAAGGAGGACATCTTAAGCTGCTAATCGTACTGTGGGAAACCAGAGTATTGTTCTCATCCTCCAGATATTAAAGACATGTTGGTTCAGTAAGAAAAACAGACTACAGATGACAATGTGGTTCACGTATCAGTTGCATGCCCATCACTCTTGTCTACAGGTTTTCAAACAAACATCAAACTTCCAGCAATTGTTCAAAGATAAACTCCCAGGAAAAGCAGCCTGAACTCTGACCTTCTGCATTTATGCATAGTCTTTAAGAGCGTAATCACTTTTTTTACAGTCTGGTCTCTGATTTTTTAATGCAAAATAAAGCAACTGCTCTTTTGTTTGTGAAACCAGAAGGTCTTCCTGTATTTGTATTCAGTAATCCACCAGTCAGCCTTAGGAAAGTTACTAAAACAACTTCCATTTGGGTTTCAAACACAGGGATACAAAGCATAAATCTTCAACTTCCAAACTAATTCCAAACTACTTTCACTTACCCAACTTCCCTCTTCAAATCCAGACTATTTATAAACTAACACCTTCAATATTACCTTGCAAATACTCTTGTTATGATAGTTAGTTATGACATTCCCTTGGTTGTTACAAAAGCACAAATCTGCTTCCTCCTTTTTCTTGGGGAAGTAACCTGGAGGCAAAGCCTAAAATCTTGAAAATCACCACCTAAAAGGCCTAAGTTTCAAAAAGTCTTAAGAAATAAACAACAACAAGTGTCTGATACTCTTTTTTTTTCGTTCTGTTTCAGACATGATTGATATTATATACCTCAAACAAACACAGATTCACTTGTTAATAGGCCATATTTCTTTGTCCTAATTTCTGAGAGCCCATTGGGCTAGGACTATTCACAGGAGTCTGCTGAGCCAGATTTAGCACAACAGTCCTTAAAAATACTGAATACAAAGTAATAATACCATGACTTAAGTGCTAAGCAGGGCTATGAGGCTAATGTGAAACTGCTATTTTAGATAAATGCTTATTTTAAAGGGCTTAAAATAACATATTTTCATGTGTTCTTAGCTTGGAACACGGACTTACGAATCTGGTTTTTTCAGGTTTTCAGATGTGCAGCTACGTATCAGTCTAACTAAAATTCGAACAACTGCTTTGTAACTACTCTGCATTTGCTAATGACATACATTCTACCATAAACCCATCAGAGAAAATATTTGAAATGCTGAGCTCTAGGGGACTTGGCAGAATATGCCACCCTGTAACCTTGTGATGTTCAGTTTCCCAGGGTAAGGCAGCAAGCCTGAGGCTGCCGGGGTTGTGCTTGCACTGAACAGCCAGCAGTTGCACCTTTCATCAGACATGATTGTACAGCAATCTAAGAACTCCTACCTCAAAATATTATGCCTTTGCTCTATGAATCACTTTATTTATCTTTCAAGGACTTTCTTATGGTATTTCAGTGCATTTGGTCAAGGCAAATAATCTGTTTGCAGTCCTTAACACCCAGTCCCAAGATTACTAAAGGGTCCCAAGACTTGTATACTACATGGGGAAAAAAACAAACCCAACCATCAAAACCCAGCAACTATGCATTTGGGTAAGGGTGTTGCTTTGAACAGAATGTTCAAAATGCATGTAGACAGACCCATCATGCAATGATAGCAACTCTCCTTTATAACAGGAACAGTACTAAAAAGATTAGGACTCGGAAGCTAAATCACAGCAAACTGGCAGGTGTTTAGAAGCCCATAGCAAACTCACCAAACCAATTACAGGATTGTACACCACATATCTGACCTCCTTCAGGCATGGTGTTTGTGTCACAGCCGTATGTCAGACAAGGTTTTCCAGCACAATATCTGCTTCTTTTTACTGTTTAACCTTTAAATAATGAGAGGTCTAAACAGTTACTGGGATATATAGAGAAAAATGGATGTAATGGGATTTTTCAGGTTTTCTTCACTTATTTTATACCAGAAGTGGAATTCCTACATCTGTTCCACTAAAAAAAAAAAACAACTACCAGCTACCATCACAGGCAGTTTTGTAAACATTTAGGGTTTGGTTGGTTGGAGTTTTTTAACATACATTTCGATAATGAAAAAAGTTGCAAACTACATATTTGACTGGAGAAATTACAAGTCATGTTTTGTTTGTTTGATTACATAAATTATACAGCCTTGGGTTAAGTTTCTTGAACGGACAGCCTATGTCACTAACAGCACGACAGTCATCACTAATATTAAAAAGAGAACGAGCATTTCAAAATTTGTCCTGCACTGGTTGGTTGGTAACAAACATAAAGCATGCACAGATATCATATGCACTACTCTTTTATTCAGTGCCAACACTTGGAGTACTATCATCAACTAAAGTGACCTACAAAACTGTTTTGATTCTCTCTTTCAGCTTTTGTTGCCACATTTTCAGATTACATGTCATGAACTCTACCAGCAGATTTAGGAATTTAGAACTTTCCTCTGGAGGCTTTTCCCAGGTGCTTTACCAATGACAGCCTTAAATATTTCTAAAATACATTCTGACAAAAATCTCCCAAGTACGCAGTACATTAAAAGTCTTCTGATAAAACCCCACGGGTTCCAAATATCTAATATTAAGCATGCAGAGGTATCCCTAATAACAGAGAACTAGCCTATAGCAATATCATACTTTTAAAAATATTAAATGAGTGTGATTGAAAAAAATTCTTTCCTATTCATGAAGGTACGTTTTGAAGACAGAAAGATCTTTTAATTCTTTTTTTTGGTAGTAATTAATGCCTTATTATGGTAAAACTCAATGTATGTCTCTGGCAATACTAGATTTGATAAAATATTTCTGTAAGATCAGAAGTAATCCATCCCTGTGTGAATTTAAAATTCCAAATATCTGCTTCAATGGGAGCTACTATGCAGACAATGAGAATAGCAAGGTATCCTAGATTGGATATATTATAATTACACTATGTAGTCTGTGATGGCTTGCTTGATAGCACAAAATTGTTGCCTTTTTAAAAACTACCTGAGTTACAGGTGACAGTACAAATATGCTGAATTTTATTGTTATGCCTAGAAATAATGTCCACAGTTTTCAACTCATATATCTGTTGCTGCCTTACATCCATGGAGATCTGACACAGTGTCTTTCACAGTCCGAATGTTTCACATTCATTTAAATAATCCACCTTCCATCTCAAGAAATAATTCTGTTGGTTTCTGGGACTAAGTACAAGGATCACAGTCAGGTCTGATGAATATAGATAGCTCCACATCTACATTTAGGCTTAAAATCTATACAATACTTAAAAGAAGTAAAAATTTATTTGGGTATACATAAATCATAAAGATAATATTTACAATTATGTAAATTATATTTTTCTTATAACTGCATACAAATGTTGCGAAACACACTGTTCTTATTTACATTGCTTCTACGGCAATTTTTCTAAAGCATTTTCATGGTAAAGAATAACTCACTGAACAAAATCCTGTCTGATCTACACCTATGAAGACTTCATTTACCTGTGCCTAAATTATGTATGTAAAATAGGGCAAGTACTGTGTAAGTATGCATATATTTGTTAGCAACTCTTCATTTAAATTATTAAAATCAAAGATCTTATTGAAAGTCTGCTAAATGGAGTACTCTGAACATTAGATTACATAGGACTAAGTGCCATCTTTGCCATTAAATGGGAATATTCATTCTGGCAACATGACACAAAAGCAATAAAAATGGGCTTGGAGGTACAGCTACAAGGCCTTGCCCAAGCCCTGAGAGACTTTTTTTGACTTTTTTAGATTAATAAAATGAAAACACAAGTACAGAAATGAACCACAGCAACTATCAAAAAAAAGTCCAAGCAAACACCCACCTTACTATATAGCAAATTCACAGAATGATCCAATGTAAACACCAGCAAACAACACTGATCTGATTTGTCAGTGTGAATCAAATTTTAAAAAACTCAGTATTTCATTATGTCAGTAACTGCTCAAAAGGCTTCTACTTTCATCCATACATTTATGGACACCACGTGGTTTTTTTATCTATTTGGATTTACACAATCAAAAACTGTGCACAGCACAGGAACTGTTTCTCAGCTGTCAGAAAGAGTTTCAGACTCAGTCTCGCTGGAGACAGCTAATTGGCCTTGGCTGTAAAAGACAAAAAAAGGAGGCAACTCCTGCCTTCAGATCTTAAACTCTGGAAGACATGGAGAAAAGTTTTTCTCCCAGAGGCAATCAGGGCACAGGAGTTCAGGTAAGTGTTCCACTGTTCAGGATGACACCCTTCTCCAGACACACCCATACAAAATTCGACTGCTGACATGGAAACTACTTGCATAAATACTAGCAAATCATACTTTCATGTAGCCTCGTCTGTACCAGATGTTCAAATTTCCCTAGTCTCTCTCCCCACATTCTCCTCTTCCCTTTGAGCACAGCCACCTGTCCAGCTCCTGCCAATTCACCTACTTGCTGAAAATAGACCAAGAAAAAGGGGGGAAAAAAAAAAAATTGGTATTTGTCAGCACGAGAAACAGCAAGTAAGTCTTCCCATCAGACTTTATTTTCTATCCCGTTACACAACAGTAGCTGCTCTGAACAGAACATAACTGACATATTCTGGGTGATGGAGTCAACAGTACCAGACAACTGGCCTACACCAGTCCAGCACCAAATCAGAAGAATCTCTTTGCCCTGCCACAGGAGTAGTGACTCTTCAGAAGCAAAAACAGAAGATAAGTTATCAAAGTCTTACTTTCATGTGAAGTCCCTCCTCGCTTTACAAATAGAATTATGAAGGGTATTTTTTTCAGCCTCTGCTCTCAGCACTGTAACTGATACATAAAAATTTCAAACCATAGGATCACACATTGCACTGCCTTCTTCAAAAAGTTCAAGAAAAAAAACAACAACTTGGGAGGCTTTTCAGATCTTAAAAAACCCTCACTACGTTATATACCCCTCTCTAAAGTCCAAAACACAGAAACCTCATGAGAGGAAAAAACACATAGTTATTATCACTCCTTTTAAATAATGTAAAGCAGTTCTTCTATACGTCAAAGCATCATGAAACTAAAATATGTGAGTTTACCACCTGTCATAAAAACAGAAAAAGAAACCAAAACCTTTTGTCATTTAGAAAAGAGTACCTGAACTTTCAGTGTTCTGCTGTGCAGTGGTTCACAAGGGATCAACACCCCATTTGTGACTAGCCCAGAATCGAGGATTTTTCATTCTGTATTATGGACAGGAATAGCTTTCAGGAGCTATTGAAAACACAGTTCCAGTTTGATTGATTTTCAAAAGTCCATGCATTATTTAGGTCTAAAAAAAAAATTACTTCAGTAGCAGACAACATAACCTTTGAATGAATGAACTGCCTCATACTAACGATCTGTTTATATATAAAAAGCAGCAACCTTAATTTTCAAATGTACAGAAACAGATCTCACTAGTCACTGAGATAAGTTAACTAATGAAATTTTTTTTAATAGAAGAGATGGTCTTCCACACAAGGAATAGATTTAAAAGTACAGCAAACACTGATGAAACAAAATTACCTATAGACAATTGCAAAAAAGGAAGTTTAAAAGTGTGCTGGTTAGGCCTTTTTGTGTTTTTCATACTGCCATGCTGGCAAGGAAGTTGGGGTGCATGGGAGGAGACACAGCCTGGACAGGTGGCCCAAACTGGCTAAAGGGACATTCCATACGACATCATGCTTAGTATATAAAGTGGGAGGAAGAAGGAGGAAGAGGAGGAACATTTGGAGCGATGGTGTTTGTCTCCACCAAGTCACTGTTACATGTGATGGGGCCCTGCTTACCTGGGGATGGCTGAACACTTGCCTCCCCATGGGAAGCAGTGAATTAATTCCTTGTTTTGCTTTGCTTGTGTGCATGGCTTTTGCTTCACCTGTTAAACTGTCATTATTTCAACATAAGAGCTGCCCAGCTTTTATCTTTCTGTTTCTCTCCCTGATCCTACTGGCATGGGAGTGGGTGAATGGCTGCATGGAGCTTGGTTGCTGGCTGAGGTTAAACCACAACAATGGGATGTTTTCTGAGTTTTTTTTGTTTGGTTGGTTTTTTTGTTTTCTGACAGCCATCCTTTATTTTCTTCCTCTTACTTAAGACACTAAAACTTATGCTATAGATTTGACAAAACCTGCTGAAGAAATAATTGCATGAGATTAGAAAAGTAAGCATTTTAAATTTTGTCTTCAGCATGTTTTCCTTGGGTTTTGTTATTTTTGCTCTTCCCGCTTTTTCAATGTTAAAAATTTTTGATGGTTTATATATCTGATGTTTTTATACATTTGAAACACGCAACCTATGCCGAGAACAAGATCGATTTTGAAATAAAATTGCTTTGAAATTAGTAGAAATTAAAATATAATTATTTTTCACTTAAGCTACTACGCCTCTACAGATGAGGTAGTCATGCATTTATCTTGTCAAGCTTAATTGTTTTATACTCAGAACTGCCTTCTATTAATAAAATTACACATCATTTTATGTGTAAAGACCTGACATCTTTTTTATTTATTATTTTCCTCTTCGAGATATGGGACCAACTTGAGCAATTTGCAGCCTTGCACTAAGTCAAGACCTTTGTTGTTCCTCAGCCCACTCCACCAGTGAGTAGCGAGGGGGTGCACAAGGAGCTGTGAGGGGACACAGCCAGGGCAGCTGATCCCAACTGACCCAGGGGATATTTCATACCATATGATGACGTGCTCAGTGTATAAAGCGCGAGGGATGAAGAAGGAAGCAGGGGGGGTTCAGAGTGACAGCATTTGTCTTCACAAATCACCATGACACATGAAGTGGCCTTGTTTTCTTGGGGATGGCCGAACACCTGCCTGCTCATGGGAAGAAGTGAATGAACTCGCTTTACTTTGCCTACACACGTGGCTTTTGCATTACCTATTAAACCGTCTTTATCCCAAAGCATGATTTTTCTCACTTTTACTCTTCTGATTCCCTTCATCATCCCAACAACAAGGGGAGTGAGCAAGTGGCTGTGTGGGGCTTGGTTGACAGCTGGGGTTAAACCACAACACCAAGTTAAAATAGAACAAAGATAGCAAAGGGCAAAATAGCTTTTGTCCCATTATCAGCCAAAACCAGAGAATACAAAAGACACATGCCTGATTTGTCCAAGGCTATTGCTATCACTCATAGGGAATCTAGTTCATCGGTGTGTCCTTCACAACTGCAATCCAATCCACTGGCTCAGGTAATTAATTTCAGGTCAAGAATACATTTGCTGTACAAAGACCCCGTACCCTCTGACCCAATCTGGGGAGTCAGCTTTGCAGCAAAGGACCTGAGGGCAGCGAGTTGGGCGTGACTCCACAATGTGCCCTGGCAGCAAAGACGGGCGACAGCCTCCCATGCTGTGCTATAACTTGTGTAGCAGGGAGTTATTGTTTTTCCCCTTTACTCAGCACTTGCCAGACTATATAGAATCACAGAAAGTTTGGGTTTCAAGGGACCTTAAAGATCATCTAGTTTCAATGCCCCTGCCACGGCTGGGTTCTAACCCTCACCTTGCACTAGACAAGTTTGCTCAAAGCCCCATCGAACCTGGCTTCAAACACTTCCAGGAACAGGACATCCACAACTACCAGAGAGTCTCACTACTCTCAGAGTAAAGACTTTCTTCCTAATAGCTAATCTAAATCTACCCTCCTTCAGTTTAAAGCCATTACCCCTCATCCTATCACTTCAGCCCCTGATGAAAAAAGTCCTTCGCTGTCTTTCCTGAAGGTCCTCATTAAGTACTGGAAGGCTATTTTAAGGTCTGCCTGGATCCTTCTCTTCTCCAGGCTGAACAACCCCAACTCTCAACTCCCTTCCTGTAAGAATGACCAAACCAATGCATAAAAACATTCATAAACTCAGAGTTATAACTTTGATATACTTTGAAATTTGATTCTATTAAAATGCTATTTTGTGATAACTTTTTCCTCAGAAAGAGTATCATATCAAATTTAGTAGCAAAAGATATCTCTGTATTCACTACAAAGAAATGAACCTCAAGCCTAAAACCAAGTTGCAATGTACCTCCAGACATTATTTAATTCCTTATTTAAAATTCAAACACCTTACAATATACACAGAAGAAAAATCCATTTACAGAATAAAGAAAAATAAAGAAATAAAGAGGATATTTTTGCTCAGTAAAGTGATTTGACAAGCAAGTCAAAAGAAGTGAAGAAAATGGAATTTGGAAAAAGTTTTTAAATGTGAACACGTGAAATGATAATGCTTATTAAAGTGTTTGCTGATTTATTGATCTTTTGTTTGTATGATGTTTCCAAAAGTTTTCCTCTGACGCTGAGGGAATCTACATGACCCTTCAAAGAAACACCTGTGTTGTAAACTTGAACAGAAGAAAATATAATTCATTAAGCAATTTTCATTATGTGCCTTCCAGTGTCATTGTTGTAATGGGATAAGCATTAATAGTCGGCAGTGGTCAAACTATTCTATCAACACATATCATCAACTAGACCATTGTTTTAGTAGTGTGAATTATTTAGTGATCCTAGGGCAGGAAAGTGCATGCAAAGAAGTTGTGATAATAGAACATCAGCTACATCATGAGGACCCACATCTTGAAAGATACTGGAGAAAAGCAGGAGATAGTAACAAGCATTCTCAAGAATGCAAGTGCAGGATGATAGATGAAGTCTATTAATTGAGTCTGGCCTATAACTGGTGCTTGGTTTTACATCTCATCCTTGATATCTGGCTGGAATTCAGATGCCACACGAATGTTTGCATTAAAGTGCATCACAACCTCATTAAAATTGGAAACTAGTCTTCAAGATATGCATGGAAATTTTTTATCTGGCTCAAGAACTCTGCTGGAACCTTTTTCAAATTATCATATGCCTCTTTGAATATTTCCTATGTTCTTCCTTACATAATGCAATAGTAACATTCTATGGGCACAGACATTTTTATTTATAGTCCACTTTGCTTTAAGGATTTGGTAATTTTATTACTCCCTCAGTACTTATATCTACAAATTACTTCAAATGAGCTCATCCTAGAAACTGTCAGCCCTTAAAAACTGAAACACAGAGGAGCTGCATGGGGTTTCTTTTGTTTGTTTTTTTCTCCCAAGCCCACGAAGAATGAGCAGAATACAGATTGCTTCACAGAACAAGGAGAAAAAGCAGTATCAACAAACTAGCATAGAAAATTGATATGAAATCTACACTGTATTCGTTAAAGACAAGACTGTTCAGAAGTTTTACACAGTGAGAGAGAGACTGTAGAGTTAATATCCAAACTTACTGAATGATAATAATTTCATTAAATAGATCTTTCTGGCCTCACAGGCAATGAGCACTACAACCACTTCTATCCCAGCACATTTTTATTGTTAAAAAGATTCACTTAAAACAGAGTGGCAAGAATTAATTCATCAAGATCACTGCTATTATAATGAATCATTAATATCCTAGTGAAAAATTTATTATTATGAATAATGCATTCAAAATGATGAGACAGAAAATGAAGCATTACTCTGTGAAGAATCAGAGAGAATCAAAGTGATGTTATGGAAGCTGGAAAGATAGAAAACATCATTTTTTGTTCTAAATCTTTCTAGATGTCTTTCCAGATGCTTTACCCTTATTTTATTTTCTCATCAAATATTTATATTTTAACTGAAGGAAAAACAAATATGTTAAGCAACATTCCTCCCTTTCTATGAATAAAATGTCCAAGTATATCCATTACTTTGGTCACAAAACCAGTTCTGTCCTTAGAAGGCCTATTTGTCTTCAAAACATTTGAACATATGTGATTGTGAAACAAAATCCCTTCTTTGCAATAAATAGCAAAGTTGTTTTTTCAAACTACTCTATCTACTGTATACATAGCACAGTTAGAGGAGACTTAGATAACAAACTGTTTCGATGAGATAGTTTTGAAATTGCACTATGCACTGTTAGGGAATTAGGTCTTAAAGTAATAATCATCTCCATGTAAATGCCCCAGAATAAAAACTTAGCACAAATAGAATGATTGCTCTCTTTCCTGTGGAGTTAAAATCAGAGTAATCAAACTCGAAGTGCAAACACTTGAAGTGCAGTACACTATGGCTCACTATAAGTGAGTTTGGACAAGCAAAATAATGAGTATTACTGAGATGGACTTCAGCAGCTAACTAGTTTTAAAGTGAACCCAAAACAAAAAGCACAGCATCAGAGTCCAGCCAAAGGGCCGTGACAAATGAACAATTAAACTTTGAAAGGGGATTAAATATTCCTTATATTTTTGATAAATTTTATTTGTCCATTCTCTTTGCAATATTATAACTATCCTTGCTTCATGCATGACAATTAAAACACTCAGCTGTACCTTAGAATTTGATGTGGATTCCAAAAAGCAAAGCCTGTTGCCAAATCCTTCTGCAGCAAGACACAGTTTCTGTTGCTCCTTTTGAACAGTTGCAGTGCACTGCAGAACCACTTCATCATCCTACCAAAAAGAAAACCAAACAAAAAGAGAACAAGGGTTATAATTCTGATCCAACAAGACCTGTGGAAGCATTTAGAAAATCTTTGCTAAATGCACAAACAGTTATTCCTGAACACAGGCAGAATCAAATCTCAGCATCATTTTTATTCTAAGTTGTGAATGTCAGCAAATTAATTGAAATAGTTATAATAATTGCATATATATTTTTCCTGTTTGTCTGTAATAAAATTCAGTATGTATTTACCAATTTTACAGAACTAATTCCTTGCAGTAATATAGTTAAAGGAGATCTTGTCAACAAGCCTCAAAAAACAGATGCAGACCCTTATTTAAATCCCAGTTCTTCAAGATAACACAACCGTGAGCTGGAGAATCCCTTTGAAGAAACATAGTTCAAGTTAAAGAAAGAAAATTTTGTTGCATTGAGTCTATTTACTAGGGAGATTTTCTGGTTTAGAATAGAAAAAAAAAAAAAAAAATAGCATCACCCTGTGCATTCTCCTATTCATTTATGGGTTTCTAGTAATAAATTTCACAAGAATGATTATGAGGAGGTCATATTTAATGCTGTAAATAAAAGGTAACACAACAATAAAACTACTGGATGAAGCATGCAACTGGAAGCAGAACAGGATAAGACTACAAAAAAAGCATGCGTTAAGGATGACATTTACAAAAAAAAGTTGTTCTTATAGGCAGCTTGCTACATAGGGGCATTCAGAAGAGTTCATCAAATTTAATAAATTCCTGACTTCAAATTTAATTGAGTAATTTGAAGCTACCTATAAACACCCATCCTGAATTAAGATAGTTTGGTTTAATTTACTTTACTCAAATAATTAAACTAGACTAAATTAAAGTGTATTTAATTCTGAAAAGAGTAGGAGCTTACATACAGTTTAATCAGGCACTTGAAAAAATTAATTCCTGTTACCCTTTTTTGATTGTCCCCATGTAGCAAAGGTAAGTGTAGGTAAACCACTTTTCCTTGTATACCAGCAACAGTGCCCATGCTGCAATCCACAGTCAATTGTAGAGGCAAAAAGTAATAACAGCTTCCAGTCAGGCATTAAATTCAGAAAATGTAATACATGCATATGTTATATGTGAAGTTCACAATGTAAAATTGTAGTTAACAAAATAAAATCCCAAAAGGCCAAAATCAAGGATCTAGAAGACCACATATGCAGAGCTAAGAGCTTTGCTGTGTACTCCTTGCAAAAATAGCATTATTTATTAAAACCCAGAGCATTTGGGGGAAGGGGGAAATGGTTGTTTGTGGGTTTTTTAAAGCACTAAATTAGTATTTCCTAATCTTAATTACACTTGATTCAAATAAAAGTTTCTTTTGAGTAGATTAGTAGATTGCAGCTATATAAACACATTCTCCTTCCTCCTTCTCTTCCTAGCCCTTCTTCCTGAGGTAACTACACCAGCAGAATGGAAACTCCAGTAACCTGGTCTGCATCATAAATTGTGCTACAGTTGTTTCCAGAAAGGGTCACTAGAGAAGATTCTAACATCGTACCTCCACAGCCAGAGGCAGACACATAGTAAGGTATTTTCTACTGATTTGAACCACCAATTTGGCTTTATACTGCCTCATATTCTACCATTCTATGTTGGGCTTTTAGAGAACATCTGACAAGTGTTCTACATAGCCCATCTACAAAAATGATTCTATGCTGACAGCAGCAAAAACATAAGTTGGTTTGGGGCAAGTCCCTGACATACTTAATTTTAGTTAATGATCTAATGCATTGTATCCTTCCCTGCAAACTAATTAAGCAGAATTACTAAGCATACATGTACAATGCAGACGCTGACTACTGGAAGATTAAGTATCGCAACTGCTAAATTTCCTGACACAGAAACTTTCTCAATTAATTTTGCCAACATTTTCTCCTTTTTCCATACAGTGTACAGAGTACACAGATTATTTTGTTGCATACTTAGCTCACAAATAAAGATGTTTTCTTAATAAACGCTTATTAGTTCATGAAAATCAATCACCTTCCCATGCCCTTCAAAAGTTAATTTCTGAGTTGGCAGGACATGTTCATTAAAACAACAAACCACATTTCTACTCTGTTCTGCTACATTTTGTTCTGTACGGAGATGGTTACAATAAATGTTCTCTTAATTCAGGCCACCAAGTCATAGTGTTGAGGAACTTACTGTTCTAGTCTGTTTGTTGATCAAATTGGCATGTAAGGTTAAAAAAGGTGTGATGCCATTGTCAGATTAAGTGAAAGGTTATTACAGATAAGGTTACACACACGCAGTTCTAAGATACTTCGCATTTCTGTGCTCATGATTAGACAGGAATCTAATACAGACCCCACCCTAGATTCAGTCTTCCAATATTTGCTGACTATGCGTTCAGTAGATTCCCTCAGATATTCAATCTGATTGTGTTGCAGAATTATATTAAGTTACATTATTCCATTACATTTCTTTAGAGCTGACTGGTAAGTGGGTAAGCATCTCAGTAGTGTCTATATAAACCTGTTTTCAAATCAGCAAATGATACCCAGCTCCAGCAACAGGAGAGCTAAATTTTCTTATGTGAAGTCACACCACCAAAGAGACCTTCATTGAAGGTCGCTTTGCTCTTGTACAAAGAACACTACAACGTGCATCATGTTAAATGTCTGTTAAAGAAAAATATATTTCAGATATTCTTAATTCTTGAATTATGGGATGTCTCAAACTGCTTCATTTTCTCCTATTACCTTATGAGCATTTTCACATCCATACGTTATGCAGAAGAGATTTTAGATCATCATAATTTTTCCTACCAGATTAGAACTGATCAAAGTAATCTATGTTTCATAGGGCTGTAACTGTAGCCTTCAAAACTTGAGCAAATATATCAACTATCCTAACGCAAGACTGACAATTCAGGGGTAGAGGCAACACAAAGGTGCTGACAAGAATGTAAGTACCTTTTAAACATATCTGTAAATATTGAGTTATTTAGTATCACAGTAAACTGAACACAGACAAAAATTTGAGTGTTCAAGAAACCAACTAAAAGCACAGATGTTTAATGCTAAAATATAATCACTTGTAGAAACTTCTGATCCACCTGGCATATGTAAACCCTTGGACAAACAGAGTCTTAAGACATGTAGAAGTTCTTGTTTGTGCACTGCTGCATCGACAATATAAAGTGCATAGCTGAAAGAAGAAAACTTAGCCCTTTACAACACAGATGTAGGTCTTTGTAATTCATCAAGGTAACACATGGGTTAATAAACAATTGTGTGCCTCTGTGATGTTCAGTTCAACAAGCTTAGTACATACTTGATCTCGTTTAAATATGAATAAAAAAGCCAGTATCTATATTCGGCCTTAACCAACAACAGTAGTTGATTTAAAGTTCATATTCAAAACAACCACAACAGATAAAGATTATACAAAATATAGTACAGTCTTGAAAAAGCTCCAGCACAATTTGGAAGAGAGGGTAGTAGCACAGACCTAAATCCCTACAGACTTTTCCACTCCCAGATATTTCTGCTACTCTTGTTTTGCTGAATAATCATCACTTTGATAAACATCTCCCAGTTTCCTCCATGGAAACTGGAAAATTCTACTATTTCCATCCCAATTCATTATCACCATAACAGCCTTCATTAGTAAGTCCAAAGATGCTGCTTTGTCTTTTATTTTTCCAGGGTTTGGATACACAAAAAAGGGTATCAAGAGAACAAGAAAAAGTGGGTGCCAATAATCACAAAAATGCTGTGCACACAGTGGTGCTGCAGCTTATTATCAAATGTACGTGGAAACGTAAGTCACCGTAACAACAATGGAGCACAGTCTCCCATGTATCGGTATTTACTGCAAGTAAAAGTGCTTCTAACTTGAGAAGCTGCCCATTTAGTTTAGACGCTTTAATGGATGCTTCTTCTGTCCATTCTCAGTCATCCTTCAGCTCACAATCTGAGCTGCTTCATAACACAAAGGAATTTGGAGGTGTAGTAATCTCCATGGTAGAAATGGAGAGGTAAGGAGCAAAAGACGATACTAGGTAGCTGCAATAACAGAGTATGCCTATGGGGTAACAGTAATGGTGCTCACATTGCTTAACCAACTGGTAACCTGAGTCACAAAGCTATTCTCCTTCCCGAGTTTCACGACTGAAGCATCTTCCCTACAAAGACATGCTGAGAAAGTTGGGGCTGTGCAGCCTGGAGAAGAGAAGATTGCATGGAGACTCCATAGCAACCTTACAGTATCTGAAGGGGGCCTACAGGGAGGCTGGAGAGGGACCCTTCACCTGGAACTGCAGTTATAGGACAAAGAGCAATGGATACAAATTGAAAGAGGGGAAATTTAGGTTAGCTATTAGAAAGAAATTTTTTACTGTGAGGGTGGTTAGACACTGGAACAGGCTCCAGCCCTAGCAGTGTTCAAAGCCATGTTGGATAAGGCCTTGAGAAAGTTGGCCTAGTGGAAAGTGTTCCAGCCATGGTGTGGGGGTTGGAACCAGATGAGCTTTAAGGTCCATTCCAACCCCTTAACATTCTATGAAATGAACTTGTTGAGGCACTGTGCAGCTAAAGCTACCATAACAAGCCATATACAGCGCTTTAAGACTATGACCAAGTACCATCTTGGAATAATCCATTAATCTTGATAAATCCTTACGTTTCAGCCAGTATACCAGCTCAGAGTCTTAAAGGTAGAGTATCTCCCAGCAAAAAGACATTCTGCTTTGTATCATGTCAGATACCTGCACTGACTCAAACAGCATGAGCTTCTGATAAGCACACTACTGTATTAATTCTGATTCTTTGAGAAGCATTCTGAAAAATTCAGATAGATGTTATCTATGTCACAAAACTCTACTTATTTTTAAAACATCCAATTCTGAGAAGCAAGGACAGCTAAAAATTACTCCTAAAACAAAAATACTGCCAGTAACAGCCATAAACTGGCAAACTGTATCCACAGAACTGCATTCTAGAAGACCATATTGATGAGAGAAGTGCATGGGTTTGCTGTCAAGGTACAATATTAAAACGGCAAGTTCTCAAATCTCCTGAATAGCACTTACTTTGATTTACAGTGATTATTTGATTTCTCTGTGAAATCCACTCAAATCTCCTAAGACTACATGAAATATATACTACCTAGTCAAAAAGAAAGATTAATTGCTCATGTGAAGATGTGGGCATGTTATGTTCCAACATGAATGTTTTGGCCATGTATATTTTTCTAAAAACAGCAACTTCAAGTTACAATTAAATCAAAACATATATGAATGTATGTTTTTGTTGCATAGTTCACACATATATGCACATATATATTTCTTTCTAATAGACAGTGTTACTCTGTCCTATTAAACCCTGAAAACTGATACCTCCCATGTAAAGTCAGTTTTGACTAATCCTCAACCTCCTCAATGCTAATTCTGTTAAAGGACTACAACTGGCTGGCTGAATTGCCACTGGTAGGCATCATCTACAGTGCTATAGTCGTTAGCACCTCTTCAATACAGACATACCTATGACTTTGAGGATGAAATATTTCCACTGTGACATTTTTCTGAAAGCCTGATAGTTGGTGGTTTGTTTGATTGTTGGGGGGTTTTAAAATATTCATTGTATTTTATTTTATTTGGCTTTTATTCTGCACATGGTAGTACCTTAAAATTTTAATCCTTACACATACTTCTAAAACTTCTGAATTCATTCATATCTTTATTTAATGTCTCCCCCACTGATTTAGTGAGGAGACAAAGGATAGGAAAGATTGAATAATTCTCTTTTTTTGCATTCTTTGAGAATACAAAATATACTTTCCTACTATATGTCTTTCCCTGTTTCACAAACTATCCCATTACTATCTCCAAGTGTTTTATTTTAACCATGCAAGAAAAGCACTGTATTGGAGCTTCAACTGCTGCTACAAATTTCTGCACAAAAAGCTGATGATAATTAAAGTAACAATGCACTACAAGTAAAACATTTATTTAGAAACACTCTGTGTACTTCAGCCCAAGGTGCTTAACTCATCATGTCATGACCTTAACATCTGCATTTTCATTCCATTTCAGGACAAAAACAGGCAACTTGTCCAAGTATTTTCCTTGATTTTAAATTTTATACTTTATATTTTATTTCTTTGCAGAAAATGAAGCAAATAATACATGAGCTATTATGAATTTAAAATAATTTGCCGTGCTCTTCGTAATATGACCCATCATAAAATTATAATTACCTCCCTTAAAGATGTAATGTTCTGTGTTTCTACTCCAACATGACAATATACCAATTCTAAAACTGTATACAGAACAGAGAATGTCACATTTGTGAAATTCAGCATTCAAAGGTTAAACTTGGTAAGTTATGCTGGTACCTTCAAACTCACTTCTACTGCTGTTTTATATGACAAATACTACAGTTAATGGAATGTTCTCCCAACTTCCATATGCTATAAATCAGGATCTCAGCACAGACTTTAATTTAATATCTCAATCTTTAATAGGTTCCTCAAACTCCGCATATGCACAGTTCTGCTTCACCGCATCCCATTTACTGTTCAGCTGTACAACTGAACTCTGCAACGGGAATAGGTGCCACACATCCTTTAATCTACTTCGTAGTTTTACAAATAGAAATTTAGCCAGGACAAACTCCTTTCTGCCTAAGGAAACTGTAGAGTATTCCTTGACTTACAAACTTCACTTCAACTTCCATTTGCCTTGTTGGGATAAGCACTAGAGTACAGTGTAAAATTAAAGTTTGTAAGTCCAGAGAGTCATCAAGTACAAAACTCGTGTAATTATGGGCAACCACATGCTGACAGGATAATAGAGACTACAAATCAATCCCCCAAGATGACCTCGTAATCTGGCCAGCCAAAATACAATAAATCAAATGTGACTTTTTTTTTTTATGCTAGGCATCTGAATAACACACACCAAGTGGCACTTTAAGTCTTGATACAAGCTCTACTACTAGTTGCCCCAGAGCTCTTTCTTTCTGTGCTTTGGAAGAAGGTAAAAAGCTACAACAGAGAAATCAAGCAACAAATTAAGATGGTGTTTTTCCTTCTCCAAATCCCTGCTAACAACACACAGAAGCCTTGAAGCACAAGATCTATGAAAAATCGTGTGCATCACATGCAAGAACTACGATCTACAATGATTAAATAGCTTTTCAACAACTGTATAGAAGACAGTAATCGAACAAAACTCAGAGCATAGCATTACTTAACTGCTAATTCTATTTTTGACTGACCGACCAGTGCCTTCAACAAACTACCAAACTCTATTTTGTAATATCACCCTACTAGGGCAGTGACTCTAGAGCTTCTGACATCTGAACGCAAAGGAAAACTGTGACAGAGGTAAGAAAAGGACCCAAACTTCTGATTACTGCATCTGAGCTTAAACCACAACTCCACTACCTTCTTAGTAGTAGAAGATGATCATTGCAATAGTTAATAGTAAAATAATAGTAGTAATGTACTTGGTCAGCGGGAATTAGTGCTCAAACTCTCTTGAGGGCAAACAATAAGGAACTGCAAACATCCTTAGCACACATCCATTAGGTAGGATCACAGCACAAAAAGCAATGAAAAGACAACAGTGCTGTAGAGAAGGATCTGCTAGTTACATTGAATCAAATGTTCATCAGGTGTCAACACCACCAGGCAGATGCATGGAAGCCAAAAAGCTGTGATAATCAGGAAAGTGTACGTGACCACAAGAGCAGTGAGCCTTTGACTTTACAGGCAACACTGGTAAGGCTTCAGCTGAAGCAAAATGGCCATTTTGAACCTTTGTTTCAAATAGTGAAAGGCCTAAAGAGCAAAAAGACTGATGATACCTAGAGAAAAACAGGAAAGATACAGTAAAACTTCTGGGATGCAGTCTGCTTAGACTGTAGGCAAACTTGGCAACAATAATATTTTTGTCAGTAAAACATGGAATAGGGAACAGGTAATACCACTCCTCATTGCATTAAGAAAATAATTATTAGGCAGCTGGGGAAAAGTTTTCTGAAGATAGCAAAGCATTGTCACAGAACAGTTAAGGAGCTTCTTCTTTATAAGACTACAAAATGTGCTCATGAAAACCTCTGTGAGGAGGATTTATGTAGACATGAATTTCTCTTAGGAAGAAAAGAAGAGAGATGACTTTTCTGGTCACACAATAATCTGGACACATTAAATTGTACATGTTTCAGTTTTATCCTGTAGGAGGAGTAATTTCATAAGAATTCAACCTTATTCCAATGGAATTATCCTTTGAGAAAGAACACCCCATGCAGAACAGATGGAATTCCAAAGGACCAGACTAGCTGCTAGTTCTCAATACAGTACTATAAAGTAGGTTGCTAGTACAATAATCATGTTACCTCCTCCTCCTTCCCCAAAAAGCTCTAACTTAGTCATCTAAATAATTTGCAAGATTGCAGCGATGTCATGGCAATCTGCAGTACTACAGACATGCGTCAGTAAAAAAAAAAAAAAAAANGGACTCTGTGACAAACCCCTTCCTGCTCCTTCTTATTTTCAGGGAACAAAGAGAGATACACTATTACTCAAACCATACTGACAAAAAAAACAAAAACGAACTGAAAACCCATCTTGAGTCACATAGATTCATATTCTGCACTTGTCAGAGAAAGTCTTCACTAAAGAACAATCATACAAAGAGTCTGTCAGAAAAAAAAATCACTAAGTACAAAGGAAACAAAACTTGTTACATACCACTTGAATAGCATGATGCTATGTGGCAAAGCAGAGCTTATCTAGGACCTGCACTGCAACACTGCAGAGTGTCTCAGACACAGTGCACATCCCAGTCTATGCACTTCACAGCCACCCGAGGAAAACGAAGCATGTGATCAGAAGGCAATGAACAAACTGAATGCGTGGCTCCAGCACACCCAGGTAACAACTGCACCTCCTGTGCTCTGGGAAGCGTTCCAAGGAGAAACAAAGGTACTACTGCGTTTGCTCTAGCTGGGCACTGCAGTGATATCGTAGGTGTCTGTAGCCTTCAATGGCACATACTAACAACCTCCTCGAATAAACTATTTACTAGTGATACCAACGTGCACACAACAGTGAAAACAGATGTACTACCTACATGTAATCTAAAACCTTCCTCTTCTGGCTCATTATTTCAGCAAGTCATCATGAAATAATGTCGAATTTGCTTTCAGCATTCAATGGCCTTGTGTATGTGCATGTGCTAGTATGCTCTTTAGTTTTACTAAAAATCTGTCTGCAGATGAACATATATTCCAATTGAGATGGTTCATTTTATTATTTCTCACCAATTAGGTTTTGTGGCCCTACAATCCTAAAAAAATGCCAAGTTCAGCTGTCTGTGTCTAATAATAAATTCATTTATCTGTTACCATAGTTAGTACTGGCTAACTCTGCATCTGACAGCATTGACAGCAAAGTGGTGGAGAACATCTGCAATAAAGTATGAATATCAAATTAAACACAGCTGGTTAGCTGATTTCAGCTTCTTAATAGCCTCAGTATTTCAAATTTATTTCTGATGTGATTCCACCTATTTTAGGAGTTTGATAATAATCTATTGCATTACACTCTTACTCACTAGCTGCTGGCTATGCCTCTTCTGCAATCGAAGGTATGATTACAGCATGGGAGACCTCCATGCGATATTTGACTTTGCTGGTGTAAATAACAGTAGCAGTAAAGACAGGTGAGAGCGTACTAGAAAAGGTGTCCACAAGATTCTGCAGGCAAACGTAAGATTATATCTATTATCTGAGTCAGGAAGGTAGCAAGCTGACTCTAACAAATGTCAAGGATTTTATAACCCCACAGCATTCACAGCTAATAAAACCAGACTCACCAGTATCTGAAAATGCTTTATCTGAAAATAATCACTGGAGGGTTTTAGTTTTACAACACTTTTCTGAGAAAGAGTTCATTAATCTCAACTGGAAAACAGACGTGCATGTTGAAGCAAATAATTCGTTCAGGATCACAAAATACTGAGACTCAAACTGAACGAACACACTCTTTTCTGTGTATTCCCCCTACCCTACTAACAGGTTCCAGAGCCAGAAGGCTCTAACAACATGCCTCTCTCCTGGACAAGGTCCTCCTACTCCAACTAATGCTAAGAAATCCCCACCTCCACATCGTCCCTTTCATGCAAGAACACATGAGAAAAAGTTTACCAGCTCTCAGTCTTGGACCTTGAGAGTAGTCTCAGGCAGCTAAGTCAGTAATATGACCATCTGCTTGAGTTTGCGCTTTCAATCCCAGATCATTTTCTCTTTCCTTTATCTTTTTTCAGCAGTGTTTCTTGAATTATTACAATTCAGTGTTCTGTTGAACTGATATTTTGCAGTTGCCCCGTTGATCACGGAACCTTTCCTCTCCAATCCCCAAAGACTCACCTGTCACCTGTCATCTTCTACTACTAATCACAGGTTAAAGATTCACTCTATTTTCATCTGTTTAGCCATATAATGCCCTGTCAATATTTCTCCCTGCTTTCATTCTGAACCTGCTGCAATTTATGACATTAACCCTTTCATTACACACATATCCCATAAGACACCTTCTTGTTTCTATGAGAAGTCTACCACTTTTCTGAATTCTTCTTAGACTAATTTCATTTTGAAAAATTCTCTCAGACTGCTGTTCATGACTTCTCCTCTGAGCATCTTTGATTTATTTCTGCAGACCATTAATAAAATCATTAAGACAGATTTTGGTACCTTCCCATGAACAACTCCAAAAGGGTTATTACCAACATTTAATCTCTACCCAGCTTAAAGTGCCACAAAAGGGCCATCATACAGCTGGAGCTGAATCATATTATGAAAACCCAGGAAATCATAAAACTGAAAATGCAGTTTCTAGCCATCTTTACTATATAAGCAAGCATAAAGGAGCTTTTAAGTTTCTCACAGATGTTGGTTGTGCCTCCAAAAAAGGGACTAATATCCAAGCTACCCCACTGTCTCCAAAGAGAGCTGCTGTTCAACATTTATCTTTTCTTAACCTGCCCCAATGTACCTATTTCTCAAAACATCAACGTACAAAATAAAAACTGCAGCAGTCTTAGAACACTACACCACAAACTTTATATCTAAACAACTACAATGCCTAGATATCAGGAAATAACTACATTTTCTAGGGACAGTGCAGCTGAGAGGAAGAACATTAAATTGAGAGAAGTGGCAGATGCATTTAATTCCCAGATCTTTCATTTGTCAAGTTATTCCCCTGTGCTTAAGCCCTTTTCCCACACCTTACTGGCTGTATTTGTTTCGACTCTAAAGAAAGATTCAAAAGAAAATGCATCCATAAGCACAGTGGTAGGAAAAAATACACAATACAATAAAGCAGCTGGAAGTCCGTTTGGTGGCCTTACCTGCAGGGCCCTGGGAACAGGAAACAAGGAACAGGTCAGGTACGTGGTTCAATAGGCTGCCTGTGGCCTGCAGCTGAGATATTTTTCCCCTGCTTAGCAGAATTATCAGTCGGTTTGAACAATAATCGTTTTGTTTAAAAATCATAATATTGGAAACTTACTACTCTTCAACAAATAAAGATGAAAAGAAGCAGCAGGATAGATGGGGATTGATATATTGAAAGAGAAGCGATCAGAGATTTTGATTACTCCCAGTGATTTGAGTCAGAGCTACATATAGTACGAGGATACCAGGTACAGACCACCACTGAAACAGTTTTTATGGGTTCAATTTTTAATTTCTTATCCATCTATCTCTGAAAAAAAATCCATGGTGTTTGCCTCTGGATTTTCAGACATCTCTTGGAAAATTAATCCTCTCAGATGTACTCTCTGTTATTCCTTCATTTTCTAACCCCACCACTCCCATGAAGATCTGTTCTTCCAATCCCACACAACACTTCACGCTCTCTTTTCCTCTTTCCCTTACAATCTTTGTTACACTGACTGCAGCTCCTACTCTCAGCCTTGCATTACCTGTCCTGTGTTCCCATGTTTGCATCCCATTTTCCAGCCCTGACACCGTCACACTATCGCCAGGCATGCCCAGTACCTCTCCACCCTCCTTTCTCACCTACTCCTGCTCTGAGGTCTCCTCACTGGCCATCAAAATAACCCTTGAAAAAATCTCAGCATGAGCCTCCCTAGATGTATTAGTTACCTTCCTCCATTCTCTCTGCTTAGTGAGCACAAGCACTTCCTTGAGGGATGCCAACAGCTCCGCATTCGTGAGAGCCTTTCTGCTAGAGAGAGCTACAGAAGCAGTGATGTCCTGAGAGCAAACAAGGGGATTCAAGTCACAGAATATAGCAGAGCCACAGCCCACCTGAGGGCAGGAGTTCCCAGCCTTTTACTCACAGATCTGCTTCTGCACCCACCTTGTGCCAACTGGGATTGACCTTAGCATCTCATGACAGGTAAAGGGAGCCATACTTCAAGAAACCAAGCACTCGGACTGAACAGCTGCAGTGGAGCAGTTGGACTGACAAGTAACAACAATCTTTACAGAGAAAAAAATTTAGACATATTTCTTCAGTTTTAAAAGACTCTCTGATACCTCATCTACCTCAGTTCCAATGATGCGCATACTTGGCCACACTGAGCAGTAGGAAGAACTCCTGGTGGCCCTTTCCACATACGCAGGGATGTAAATACAAGAAAGACAAAATGCCAAACAGAGGCAGCCTGATCTTGATCACATTTACGAATAAATCACTAGTATGTTGTAGTTTATATGCACATTGTGTGACAAAAATAAAATAATTTCAAATATTTCTATTTTTGGGGGAGGATGTTCTACCCTTACTACCAGCTGCCAGTCAAGGCACAAGCACTGGGATACCCAAGGATGTTAAGCCTCAGCTAATCCAGGTAAGGTTGAGAGGGTCGTATATTTATTGTCAGGCATTTTGAGTCCTAGTAATGGAACTCAGCTTTACGAGAAAAGTTTTATGAGGAAAACATTCCTCAAGCCAGGAACCACAGACTGTATTGACAATTCTTGCTAACTTTACCCCAATTTAGAATCACAGTAGTTAAGTCATAGGAGTTCTATTTTTTAGGGAACCACGAGAAAGATGCTCTAGTCAATAGTAATTGTGCATTTTATTTAACTTGCCAGCTCTACTTTTATCTCACTTTTATGATAAAAGAAAACTTGAAAAAACTATATGGTTTTATTTTTAAAATTATGTTTCAAACCATTGTTATGTAATCCATGAAATTGCCTCAATATGTCCTAGGAAAAATATAATTCCATTAACTAACAAATCTTCATTTTATTTGAAACATCATGACATACACCTTGCTTACCTGGCAACAGCTGCCTCCAGAAGCAGTCCCTAAACTACTTATGTCTCATTTACTTCGTATACTTCAAAAAACCCACATATATAGGGGGTGTCAAATGACAGAGGTCTTTCCTAATTGTAGTAGGAAAGATGCTACATGGTAGCAACAAGATGTAGTAGAAAAGATGCTAAAATAATCCTAAATTATTTTTCCAGGAGCCAAATGCTCTAGCTGGCCTTCATGCTTGTTGTTTCTGACACTAATAGGCTATTTCTTTGCAACTCCTAAACCACTGTGGAATAGGGGATGGGGTGGGGGGACCAAATCTGTGGCATCCTGAAATACAGACACATCTGAAGCATCAAAACCTTGAAAACCAAAACACCTTAACAGTTCTTACCCTGACTGCATTATTTCTCCCTCAAACAGAACATACAAAACACTGAATTTTGTATTTTACATGGAAGCTGACATACAGGGTCTGTGAAAGATCAGATTTCTGCTGCAGAATTTAGGTCATCAAGCAACCACATATCGACGGCTTTTAGTAAGCCTGGGAGATTCATCTGTACTACACCAAGTGCTGCAAACTGCTACTACTAAATCAGTACTTGGCAGTATCATAGAACGCCTCCTCCAGAGAAAAACACGCTGTAAATGTTGTAACAATTGCATTGCCATTTCATTTGCTTTTTTTTTTTCATAGACCAAAAAATAATATTAGTATAAAACGATTGAAAGATTCAGTGCAATAGTAGCATATGTTGGATTGACAAATTCTGCATAAGAAAACAAAGCACCCTGAGGTAGAAGATTTGGTTATTAGACTCTGTGCAGGCATAAGCAGAATAGTAAGCAGCTGCCCATGCATTCTGTGCTAATCCTGTCTTCTGAAATAGTAAAAATTTATGGGTTCCTAAAAGAATTTCTCTTTACTCCAGCCTTCAGGGCACTCAATTTTTTAATCATTTATCTCAAATCCTTCACAGTCTTCCTGTGGAGCTGAACAGTTCAAGGAAAATCTGTGAGACTCAACTATAACACTGGATACTGCTGAGTTAGGAAAATTAAGGAACTTTCAGATACACAGGAAAATGGCTTTCTATCATTAGGTTCTCAAGCCAGCAGATATCACAGATTTTAATCAGGTGCAATGGCAGAAGGCTGCAGTTAACTGTGAATCCCAAAAATACGCTACTAAGCAGGTGCAAAAATATCTTTCAGGCTTACGTACATGTTGCAACACAACAGTCAGAGACAGTCCAATTTTTATTTCCTGTTTATTTCCCTGAACAAACTCACCAGCTATTGTTCATGAGCCAGTGAAATAGAAAATTATCACCAAGAATTTTGTAAAGCACAAGTATGTTTCAACTGCTTCAACTCGAACTTTCACCAGCAAATGTTTCAACGCACAAAATTATGCATAAGAACAAACTCAAACATTATAAATCACAAATTTATATTGGTATTCTCATTTCTTGTTCTTTCATATATATATATATATATATATTATACAACATGGGATAAAATGTATGCTTCACTCTACTCCCAACTAAGAGAAAGGGCAAAAAAACCCAAATATCAACAATTTTTTGCCATGTATGTTTATATAGTGGAATTATTGGTTCTGTATTATATTTCAAAAACGCTACATTTTCCAAAAAAAACATGTTGAATCACAGATTAATCATACCTGAAAATAAAAATTCTCAAATACTGATTTAACGATCATATGCTGAACTCCATTTTCCCCATTCTTATTTACAGTAAGAAATTCTGTCATTGCTTCCACTGTACATTGGGAGTACTGAGACAGTAAAAAGTATCACATTACCACATGAGCTGAATCTGATAATAGAAGGGTTCCCAGAAATCTGTCAGAATTGTTACCAAAGAAGATACAAAAATTAACTTTTTATTTCCAGTAGGAAGATCTATGTATAGACTGTTTTTCACAGGCTGTTCTTTATCAAGAGCCACCCTTGCTAAAAATCACTCTATTACATTAATTGTAAATCAGAGAAGCCTGAGAAAAGGAAAAGAACATTCTAACCAGGAAATGGATTCAGTACAATGGTTTCATCTCAGCCAAAGAAAATCCTAGAATCGCAGAATGGGTAAGGTTGGAAGGGGCCACAGTGGGTCATCTGGTCCAACCTCCCTGCTCAAGCAGGGTCATGCTAGAACACACTGCACAGGATTTTGTCCAGGTGGTTCTTGAATATCTCCAGTGAGGGAGACTCTAAAAACTCTCCAGGCAACTTCTTCCAGGACTGTCATCCTCAGGGCAAAGAAATTCTTCCTCATGTTCAGGCAGAACTTCCTGTTCTGCCATTGTTCAACAGTTTCTGCTGTTGCCTCTTGGCACCACCAAGAAGAAATCCAAGCCGGAGTTTTTAATGCTGGGCATTTTTTTTTCTGTTCTTCTGTGTATGTTACGTGACTAAGAGCTGTATTCTCACATCTTTAAAATTTAAAACTTAATTAAGATATGTCTAATTCACACAATTCAATGTATTAACTTGTCTACTTATTACAGAGCATATCACTTTGCATTACCACTTTTATTCCTTCATGCATATACACTGATGCTTAACATTTACTGTTAAAACAAAGGCATAATCCACAATCCCACGGATGTTCCCACATTGCCTCAAACAGAGTACATGTGGATAAGATCATTTTGGGACACAATTATATTTCAATGCTTGTCCTCCAAATTCAATAATTTTAGCGTTTATTTAAACAACTTGTATGTATGGCAGCAAAGCTGTGCTGACAACCATCTGCATACCAAAGAGGCTAAGAATCACAAGCTCTACTGAGTCCATTTTTGCTCTACTGAGTCAGTTCGTCTCACTGAGCTCCTGCAAACCACTTAGACTAGGATGCATCACTCTTAAAGCAACTAAAATTTACTCACCTAAGTCTGTTTAGGTGCTCTCTGTCATTTACAGCTACTCAGCCTCAGCTCCCTTTACAGCGGATGGCAGAAGACTGGTTTTCAAGACAGCGAGATACCTTGTGCAGCTGGGATTTAAGACAGCCACAATGAACCGCCCTCTGTCGGTATCTACTCCTCTCCTTGGACTCTGCAATAATCAGCTTAGGCTGGGGTGACCAAAATTTGGGTGTCCCAGTTTAGGTGAGATGAATCCCAGTCTTACCATGCTTATAGCAGCCTGTCCAATGGTCAAGAGGCAAGAGAGAAACTTTCACCTTCTACAGATGACTCTTGTGTTTTCAGAGATGTGGTAGCATGAAAACTAACTCACAAGAGCTCAAGGCAGCAAATGTAAAGAAATTTAGACAAGCTTTGCACACTATTTAAACTACAACTATATCTTAAGTAAAAACAAATACCACACTGTGAACTGGAGCTTCACATCCTTTCAGTGCCCAGTGCCTTAAAGTGCCAAATCACTTAAAGACTGAGCAAAGAATACCTTGGCATATTAATTTCAACCCAAATCATGCAAATCTGGATATTCAAAACAAATTGTCAACCTGTCATTCCATCTCTACTCACAACCCCTGAGTCCTTGGTCACAAGATCGGTCTCTCCCCAGTTTCAGTATTAACTTACAAGTGTGTGCATGCAGCACCTTCAGCCCCTAAATGGCTGAGGGTTAGCCACAGTTAATGTGAACAAATGAACAAATTCTGAGGCAACCCAGAATTTATAGACCTCAGCTACCATGAGTCATGACCCAGCCAACTCTCCAATGCTCCACCAGCTGCTCCAAAACATTTAGATGAAGCAAGAAAAGCTAATAATTCTGTGAAGAAAACACAAATTTGTGTGGCTTTGACAGTCCAGCTTCCACACAGCTGGTTGCCCCAGGAAGAGGGGTGGAATTGTTGCAGTAAAGCTTTAGGCATCTATGTTCAAGCTACTGCCATTAGGAAAGAAACTAATGTCAAAAAGAAAAAAAAAGGAAAAATTAACTGAATAGCTGGCATAAATCCTGCAATAGTTCTCATGTTAGGTCAGCATTAAATATTGTCTTCATGTCCAGTTTTTGTGGCCAGGCATAAGATAATAGACCTGAGATAATAGAACCAAAGTACAGGTCAGAAATCACTATTTCTTGCCATAAGTAGCACCGCATAAAAGGGTATTTAATAAGAGAAGCTGGTAAGCCTGAGGCATGACAGAGCATGCTGTTAGCATTACAGCATGCAGATGATGGAACAATTTGTGTATGTAGACATAAACACACACACACACTCAGACATACACATGTATCAATATCAAATCAGTCCTACTGGTAGTTAAAAGTTAAAATTCAAGGTTTCTGGTTTTACTTGGCCTCCAGCTCACAATAATTCATCTCAAGTAGTGGTAAGACATAAAAATTTTGGGTTTTCCCCACATGCTGTCATAAATTTTAAGAATATTAATGGCTAGGTAGAGATTTTCTTGACCTTTCTTGAGCAGGCCATTGATCTCAATACTGCAGATGTAAAACAAAATGAAAAAAAATCTCTTTGGAAAGAAAGATATATAGATAAGGGCACATAACTTGAACCACAAACTTTGCTTACACAAATACAGTTTATTCTCTACTTCAATACTGACGTGATTTTAGGTTCATCCTACAGGCTATAGTATTTACTTACTATTAAACTAGAAAGATGATGAAAATTGAAAGAGAGCAAAGCCTAGAGAATGAAATGATACAGACCTCTTTGTGCCTTACCACTTGAAAGCATTACAGCACACAGGAGCTAAACCAGTTTCAAGCAGAAGGTCACGAGCACAGCATAGACACCCATAATGGACAACCACTGGCCTTAGTGCTCCAGAAAGGAAATGCTGCAATGGTTGTGTAAGGAACTACAAGTTAATTGACAAGATACTTCCCTGCTATGGATAACATAAATCTATGAACTATGAAAGAAAAATTTGACATCACCTAATAATAAGATTTTTTTTCTTCCATCCAAGCTAAACATTTAAACTAAAAATATTTATGTCCAGGGCACCACTACAGAAGTCTAAAGAAGTTTAGCCATTGCCATCAGAGGAAATGTTTGGCAGTAAAACCATTAGTAGAGAGTCCAGCACAGCAGACACCTAACATTCACACAGTTAAATATATACTGGAGTACCAGATCACCTGCCAAGAATAAACTCATTGAAACAAAAAGGGATCTACAATACTTTAACACATGCTGTGCTGTTGTCCCTTCTACTTCAACCTCCCCACCTCCGACAGGGTAAATCCTTCTGTACCTGCCTCCCTGAAATCATCATAGATTCCTGGTTGGTCACTTCACCATTTCCATATAAATAAACTGAATTATAAGTTTATATAGCTTTTCACATTGTTTATTGCAGTTGATGAATCAAACCTGCAGTATTCGCATTTGAATTGTTCTAAAAGGAGTAATTTTTCAGCTGAAATGCTCAGGCTTAGTCTTCACTTAAAGACAAACTAGTAATGATATTTTAAAGATGATTTTTTAAGACCTGAAAGCCTGAAATATTTCACACATGCTTAACTAGGAAATTAAAGCTTATACACATGCAGTGATAGAACACTGAGGTAGAATCACAAACTACATGAATAAAAAGGGCACAGATGTTCCAGCTATCATTTTTGGCTTTCTCAAGAAATACTTACAGTAATAATATATCACTGTAAGACTAATTATATTTACTCTGTGACATGCTGAGAGCTTTCTGGAAGGTGTTGCTTTTGGCAGAAACACATCACACTATATCATATTGCTAATAGTAGGTAGAACTTAGCAAAATCAGACTTAAATCATGACTAAAATACACAATACCAAATGGAAAGTAATCAAGGTGTGCCTTTACAAGACATGTTCTATTAAAAAAAAAAAAAACACGCTATTACAATTTTAGGTTTATTTTAGCAGCTTGAAAAATATCTTCTGGTGACTGAATCTGTTCCATTTACCCAAAGAGAGCAAAGTCAACAAGAAAAGCAAAATCTGAAGAGTTTCTGGGGACTCATGGCCTGTATGCAGCCACACCATACTAGTTTGGCTTTTAAGTGGTAGACTTTGTTTAGCCAAATATAATGCAAGAACACCTGAAGTAAAAGACAACATACATCGGAAGTATCAAATCTGCACCAGAAATTGTTGGAGTTTTGTGCAAGTAGAATTGTTTGTTATTTATGGCTAAAAGTTATTTCTGTTGAAACAAAATAGAATCATGCACAAACCACACAGTTTTTTTAATTACTACTTTGGAGATGGAGATGTAGTTTTTATTTGACTTGGTTTGGTTTTGACACGTTCCAGTTAAGCTGGCATTGGTGGGAACATTCAATTCCCTTTAATATTTGCAATTCGATGTGCTATCCAGACTTTTGTTATAGGAATGCAGCTTCTAATAACATTTTCACAAATACAGAATGTTTTCAAAAATCCTCAAGTGTATATCTATGTGGTTTCACCATAAGCAAAATCCTTTGTCAAAGAAAAAAAAAAGACATTTTTAGGCTTCATAATGCTCTCCCCAAAAACATATGATTATCTCCTAAAACCAAACCCAACTTTTTTCAACTTCCTCTCTCATGTTCCTTCCCCTTTTATTCCCAAGCCATGAAACAACAGTCCAGAGTTTTTAAGACAGAGGAAAATACCAAACCAGCAACATTTCCCAGAAACAGAGCTAAGTATCTGCATTTAATTAAAGGTGCATTTAATTGTAGCATGCTGATCCAAAAGAAAACCGATCTTACAAACCTACTCAGAAGCACAAAGGCAATAAGAATAAAAGTTCATATAAAGTATATGCTAAGAAATAACACAATAAACTAGTGCTGAACACCCTTGCCTGAAATAGACTGACACTGTACAGCACTTGCTGCAAAGCCTAATGACTCTAAACATACAAGCCTTTTTTTTTTCCTCTATTCAACTGATACACTTTTCTAAGTGTCAAGAAACTGTCCATAAGGATCAATTCAATTACCATTTACAAACAGGCAACCTGAATTGATCTCACTGCATCAGACATGTTCCTCTCTCCAAAATAAGATATCTGCTTGTGCATCCATCCATGCAAGAAAACACCAAAATCTTGATGTTTGCAGCAGATTCACAGCAGGCAATGCCAGGACTTTGTGTCAGGTTTGGATCTCTCACTTGCTCCTCAAACATCCAACTGACATCACTCCTGACTTTTCTCAGGAACATCTCTATGCCATTGCATTTCTTTCTGCACCAGTTTCTCCAAGTTTGTATTCCCTTGTATTTGAATTACCAAATCACTCACTTCTGTTGCCTCAACCAACACATTCTCCTTCAACTCTTATCTTGGTAAAGTGCAAATGTAAGAACAATTTTCTCAAACTTTTGCTTTGAGCCTATTGTCACCTTCCTCATCACCTTCTTGTTTTTCCTCATGCCAATTTGTATGTATATCCTAATTCTCTTATTCATTAGAGATAGTCAAGAAATGTAGCACCTGATTAAAAAGGAAAATTACTGGGGAGAGGAGGGGTCTAAGAAGAGCTGAATAGCAAATTACAAGAAAATCACTTTTACATTCAGGAAAACTTCATGTAATTTCACACTTCACTGCCTTCATGTAATTTTTAGGAAAACTCCATACAGCTCAAAAAACCCTCGTATCCAAGCTTTATGAGCTATTGCAATCCTTTACATTTATTTGGAAAATTTGTATTGAAAAAATATAAATGCCTAATTCCTATGTAAAAATAAAATTTTATGGGAAATATAGCACAAGCATTTTTTTTGCTGTTATTGCTGGCGGCTGCCTGAAAGCTTTTACAGTTTAGAACATTTATATAATTTTCTAAGTGTGTTTAAGCAATCTCCCAGGCAAAGCTAGAAAACAAGCTACTTCTCCAAGAACCATTACACACAAGTTAGATGCCTTTTGGGGCAATTCAGATCCTTAAGAATCATGCAAGTTGTAAATAGATATTTGAATGTTAAACTAAATATTTACATAAAAGAGGGTGGTTTGTGCTTATGTGAAAAAAGCATTCCTATTAAATCTCTAACCAAACATGAAGAAACACATCCAAAGATGGAGAAAAAACCCCACAACCTTAGACCTCTAATTTGCTGAAGTATTTGGCAGTCTTTTCCCCATGAACATGGTCATCACCCACTTGAAAACAAATTAGCAGCAGGCACCCAGAAGTGGTAGATGATTCATGAAGCGCCATTAAAGAAGATGGGCCAATAAAAGAGTACTTGCTACTAGTATTTAGGACTAGGCAAGCCCTCAGATGTTTCTAAAGGATGCACGAGGATGCTACACAAGTGCAAGGCCTGCAGCTCTCAGCTTCAGAGAGCTCCATCCCCCTTTCATCTCAGACTGCTTCTCTCATCTCTTGAGGGCAGCGAGCATATGCAAGCACACAAGGAGGAGGAAGACATGAGGCACTGCAAAGAGCCAGCAACAACAGAGCTCGGGAAGATCCTTGTGGCTTCCACACCAAGTCTGAGAGAAAGTCAGCTGGAAGACTGGCTGACGAACTACATGCATTTTCACTGCGTGCTATTGAAATCTTTTTACAGTTTCTGCCTAAAAAAGGTTTCTCTGTCAGAAAAACAGAGTAACAACTTTGGCTAGGTATTCCTGGAATGGGAGTCAAATAAACTGACAAGGATAAAGGGTAGATTTATTTTGAATTTAACCAGCTTTTGTCACTTTCCCTTTTGTAAAACAGGTTTGGAGGGCAAGGGATTTTTGTGGGGGGGGGGTTTCTGTATGGTTTTTGGTTTGGTTTTAAGATAATTGCTAAATGTTACCTCTGGCTTCATACAATTTACTTAGGATCATACTTTTCCAATTTTAACAAGTTGATGTTCCCAGGATAAATCATAGATTAATCACCTATTGTTATGCAAAATTCCTTATCTATAAACAATTGTATTTTTTAAATTATACACAAAAAGAGGACTCACTGTTAAGAGCAGATAAGACAGCTTTGTTTTATCTACTGCTGAATCCTATAGCCAGAAACCCTCAAAAATGTGACTACCACAAGGTCTTCTCTATAGTGTACAGAAAAGAAACCATAAAACCACAAATTCCTTCTTTGTTGGGCAACAAGGGTGTTCTCCTTTTGTTCTTCTCAGTAATTGTATTGTTGAGCTTGTTTTGCTCATTTTTAATCTTGTAGTTCCCTACAACAAATTTATAGAACTCCATGGAAGTGAATTGTGGGTAACTTTTCCTGAAGGTTATTAAGAGACATAGACATTAAAATCTGATCTAACATTCCTTGGTTTTGCATTCCACACCTATTAAAAAAATACCTGCTTTTCAAAAACCCATACATCATTTTCTGTCTTGCATAAAAATTATAATTTTAATAGAAATCAAAAGAAGTTTCATAGAGAAAAAAAAAATCCTTTTACCATAAACCACTTTGAGGTAAAAATGTCTTCACAGATGTTTTTGATGAGCTCTGATACTATTATAGCTATAAAATTGACCTCCAGTTAAAAGAAAAAGAAAATTCCATCTGATTCTCAAAAACTGGGGATGACTCATTTTTGCCTCACCACTGCTGCTATCTTTTGGCATATTCTCCTATACACGTGCCAAATATAGCAAATCTCTCTGATCTCCCGATACAGAAAATTACTCTGATTACGTTTAGATGTTCCACATTTTGCAAATTCTTACCTGCTTCAATTTTTTAACTTGTAAAATAGAGGCGTTCAGTGAAAACAGCAACAAGAAATGCAAGAACACACTTTTTATTATTGCTATGGTCCACTGGCTAACTGTCCTGAAAACACACCTTTTAGAAGATGCCTTTTTTTAAGAAAAATACTTTCAGGAGCTCTATTAGCAATCTATTCCAATAGCTAGAATTTAAATTCAAGATCCTAATCCCTCACTGTTCACACTGTGATCCAGGATGGGGGGAATCTCTTCCTCGCTGAGGATCAGGCAGCTCTCTCAAATACCCTTAGTGAACCCCACACTACTACATCTCTTAGCGTTATCAAACATAGGTACTCAAATATAGGTCCTTCTCCATCACAGTGAGGACACTTTGGTTCAGAGCAGCACTGCTGGCAAGCACAGAGCTAAGTGTACCTGACAGATCTCAGATAAACAACCACGCTGAATTCAAGGGGCTGCAACGGCCATCTCTACTCAGAGCTACAGAAAGGTGAAATCAAGTCAATCCCCTTGTCCTTTATCTGTGTATCAAGAAAATTTCTAACTTAATTAAGCAGCTTACTAGGTACTAACAGCAATATGACCTATATGTTGTGATCATACATATCAAAGAGCTACTTCCATTCATATTTAAATCTGTAACTAAAACAACTGCAAACGTTCATGGTATAAAATTATTTAAGTGTAAAACTTAATGTAATGTCCTTTCTTACTGGCACTGAAAATCTGCTGAGGTCTCTGATTTCTTACACTGCTAGGGTAAGATTATTTCCTTTTATTCAATGTCATTAAAATGGGAACATAGAGAAAAGCTGCATCAGTGGTGAGCTATGATAAGAAAGCAAGCACTTTATCATACTAATGAAGTTGATGCTTTAATATGACAGCTGAAATCTGAAGCAGTAAATAAACAATTAGCAAAATCACTGGAATAGAGGGATTAACAGGGTGAAAAAGATGTACAGACTCCAAAGAAAATAAAAATATTACTGATCCATAACCGTGCAGCTCTCAAAGTTTGGCCCCTGAGAAATTTGCTTCTATCAGTAATAAAGATTGTGGTAAATTACAATTAAATCACTTAAATCATTGCATAGTAACAAGAACAGTGTTCTGTTGAGTTTGAAAGCAAATTGTCTATACTTTAAGCCTGTACATATTCATATGAATCAGCAGTTACATAGGCTGTCTCTTTTCAAATGTCTTTTTAGACAGAGATCAGGTAATTATTAAAATTGACTTTACTGTTAGAAAACCTCAGCCAAAAATCCTACATTTGGGTTGGCAATGTGCTTTAACCAAGAAGGAATGCATCAGAGAAAACAAAAAAGCTCAAGAAAAAGACTTTAGTTGATATCAGCAAAAATAATGGACTACCTTTCACTGCAGTAATCAATTTGTAAATTAAAAGGGGGGCATCATCCTCACTTTAAGAGCAGAAATGCAGCATTTTCAGAGAAGGAAGGAAGACATGGAATTTAACTGTTGCTGAATGTAGGATTTAGGTGACTGGCAAGTCAATTCTGTGAACTGGACTACAACTCTGTCCCCAAAATGCTAATGAGCTTGTCCATCCACACACTGACACTACTTCCAGCAGACAGCTGTACTGCTTACATTGTTAGACATGCTGTGTTAAACACAAGGACATCACCTCTGATTCCACAAGTTGTAAAACCACTGGAGGCTGAATGAGTCTTCTGGCCAAGTACCATAACATGATTGCACTGTTCACCGCCAAACACCCCAACTTACAGTTGCCTGCCTCTTACTGTGTTTTTTTCAAAAACTCAAAACTCATGAATACCACTGGACTTCAGAAATTCAGTTTTGCAAGTCTTCTCCTTCACATTGTGTTATAAACTGCTGTAAGAATTGAAGGGCAAGTACAGATGAGCCTTTTTTTTTTTTTAATTGCTTGAAGACACGTATACCAACAGGATAAAGTCAGAGGCAGATAGACCATTTCAGAGACTGAATGAAGCATGGTGAGACACAAGTCCCAAAGAGTCACCTAATCTGTTGATATATCTTCCTCTATCTTTTCATGAAATCCCTAGGTCATCTCAAAGACACCCTTTACGAAGAGCAGAAAGCCAAACCCTCATTTCCATTTCATTAATATACACATGACTCTGCCACAGTGCATCAGAGACCAGCCTGGTGACAGTCAATCCTGCAACTAACTTCACGGTAATACCTCATTAATGACAGGCCTCCTTTCTTCCCAACCAGAGAAGGCAGCATTAAGAATACAGAATGGTTCAGGAGACAGAAAACCGAAGCTGTTCAGTCTTATCTGAGCCAATCAATAGGGACAGTAAGTGACAGGTGTCTTCTGATAGCTGTCTTACAGGTCACAAATAAAACAATCAAACAAAAATCAAACAGCGGTAATGTTCACATCTCAAAACAAAGGTACTGCAGCTGTTTACATTATTGGCAAGGCCCTATAGTTTCTACAGAGATGTCAGTGATTGAATTCACAGGGTCTCAGTTCTTTCAATATCTGCAGAACAGGCACTGTCAGTGAGGGCTGAGGCTCTGGGTGGGTAGGAAGGCCATGGCAAATCCAGCACAAACGTCTCCAGCTCTGTGGGTAAGTCAATTGACTCTCTATTTAGAATTCTAAATTCTAGCTCTAATACAAACATGAGCTGTATTACTATATTTCTGTAAATAACCCACATTTAGAACAATTCCTCCACATTTATTTTCCAATTCTCCTTTTATATTGCTAGAATAGCAGATGGATTCTTCAGATTGAAGGAACTAACATACAGACAGAGAAAGTAGTTCCCACATCCTTCCTACTCATGTCCTATAGAACATGCTTTTTAAAGCTCAAAAATTATCTGCAAGTTCTAAAATTGTCCCATTACAAATGTGCATCTACAACCACTTTTTTAGACAGAAGTCAAAGTTATCACAAAAAATAACAGCAATTCATCAGTCGTGTTACTTTCCTTGGACTTTCTTATATTTCAGACTCCTCTAGTTCAAAAAATCTCTTTTGCATTTCAACCAAAAAGGAGTGGTACATGAGGAAAAGATGTTTAGAAAAATCCACAAACATCCCTTCTTGCAGCAATAACATGGGAAACAGAGGTGCAAAATTAATAAACTACTTATCGATTAAAGAGAATACAAAGAAGAAAAATATTCTTCAAACTAGAGGTCTATGAGACAAAGAGCACAGCAGAAACTAACAAAAGTATAGTATCATCCAGTGGCGCAAAATAACCACAATAGCTGGAAGCTTTACAATATGTGGCCCCGTGACCATTATCCCGTAGGTACAGCCATCTGTCACAAACACTGCTTAGCAAACTAATGACATTATGTATCCCACGCTGCTAACTGAAGGATGCTACAGACAACCAAGGGTTCTGCAAGGTAACACCATCAAGAGGCTTTTCCAAAGCGTGGAAGAAAGAAGACACTGAAATGCTAAGAATACCTGAATTGAGAGTGGCAGAAGAAGAAAACACAGGAAAGAGAGATTATTTTTGTGTTTGATGTCTTGTCCTGTTCAACCCAGTCACAAAATAGGGGGGTACACAGAATCAAGCAAGTTATGGAGGACTTTCCAACGTGCTTGGTAACAGCTCCTAAGGTTCAGCATAATTAAAGATTATGAAGAAATAATTTACACATTCTTTGCAGAAAGCCATGAAAGCAGGAAATTATCTGAACAGTCTTTTGATAAATTTAGGTCTTGAGAGTTGCTGGAACTCAACAAAAGGCTTATTGATGTGGTAGGGTAAAAAATCCACAACTTTATAAGACAAAATTTACATTTTGAAGGGGGTTTTTTTTCCTGTTTTTTTTTTAATCATCACCTTCTTGCAGCAAAAAAAAAAAAGTTATAATTTAATGGTAAACTGTATTTTCGATTCTAGAACATGCACAATTATATATTGTATATGTATATATAATATGTATATTCATATGAATGGCAAAAAAAATTACACTGAACCAATATAAGCATGAGGGATCATTTCTTTTTCCCTTCACTCACAGAAGAAATCAGATCTCCTCCTGCAGAAAATGGAAATGCTTTAGTCATTTTTGCTATTACACAAATTTAACATTAAACTGTTAATATTTAACTGCCAAACAACAGACAACTCTCAGAAATCAAACCAGTATTCATAAGCTAAAAAACTGGCAAAGACAAATGCGAACATTTAAGCACTGAGGCCAAGTATGGATTACAATTGCAAGTATCTCTGAAAAATTTGGCATATCATAAACAGATTTTTACAACAGCACAGAATAAAAAACTAAGGTGGACTTAGAGAGGAAATAACTCTGGCTCTTCAGAAGACAGCACAACACCTACAAGTCCAAGGGAAAACACTGACATCCAGCAGATCAACCTACAAGAAAGTCATAATGTGTCATCTGAATGGAGGATGGCTGATGGTTGGGTCTTCAACACTGAAATAAGGAAACCTCTCTTCTTTCAATTAAATTTGCAGATTCATTAATTTAAAAGTTGTTAGGAGACTGTCGCTGCTCCTTACAGGACAGAGGACTACCTGTGGAATTATGTGGACTACACTTGGATAATTGGACATAATTAAAATCTATTAAAAATAACTGTTTAGTTAAATGTCTGTGTTAGTTAAGCAACAAACTCAGCAATAATAAGAACACAAAAATAAATTTCTCTCTTCCAACACATGTGTAATAGCCCGCAGGAGTTTGATATGCTGACCAAATAGCCCAGACAGCTAAGATTTGTCTTCAGCAATTCATCAGATCATTCCAGAGAGCAATCTGCTTGTAATACACAGAGTCCTTTTGAAGGACTCTGAAATGAAGAAAAGAAGCTACCTCAAGACACCTGTATCTGAAGAAGTGGCTCTTCAGTGTTTACATCACTTCAAATAAATGGGAAGTTAGTAAAAATGTTTTGCTGAGATTGGGCTCTGTCTAGGCCAAGGCAAAAACAGAACAGGTCTGACGGGAAACTGTGAATAAACAAGTCCGTATATAAACTTTAGCTCTATTAAAGTATGCACTCAATTCTGTATCCTGACAAGATCATGCCCCTTCTCTGCATCTCTGTTTTCCCATTCACATTCCAGGGTTTCTTCCTCTCTTCTCTGAAGCAACTTGAGATAAAAGGAATAAACAAGCAGCATTTATTATGACAATGTTTTTCTATGAACAGTTAATCACCGCTTTAAGTGCTTTCTGTATGTGATTTCAGACACAGCTTAGCAAAAAATATCTCATACGTAGGCTGGCAAAACCATCATAATAAAATGCTCTGATTCATAATGTAATTTCCAAGGCACTAATACTGGAAATGAAATTTCACTCCTCAAGATTGCTCAATTGTGAGCCCTCTATATAAAGTATAATTTCCAACTAATAAACACTCTAAACTAAAATTTGAAGCTGCATCTTAAATACTGTGAAGCATAGCTAGTTGAAATACAGTTAGAGCTCATTTTTAAAAAAGGACAGTGATTAATTTAATTTTTGTAATATTGACTACAGACCAAAATAATTCTGACAGTTTTAAATTTTATGAAATACGGAAGAACTTTTTCTAGGTAAATGAAGGGCGGAAAAGAATCTATTTTTTCCTATAACAAGCCAAATTATTTTTTTTCTCAAATCTCCTCAAGAAGCAATAGTCAACTCATAAACATTATGAGTTAAAATGAAACTATGCAGAAAATATTTAACTCTCTCACCTCTTACCTAATCCAAAAAGTACAAATATTTTAATCCTTATATTCCTACATGGTTCTGAGTTTTAGATTTAACCCTAATGTATGCTCAGAATAAATAGTACTACTTATAATATAAAGCATTAACTAATATGCTGGAATTAGTGACATGAAAAATAATCATTCACTATTTATTTCAATATCAGAACATATCAGCATATGGGAGCAATAAATAGAAGCAATCATGCTTAATAAAAAGCAAATATATTGAATCAGAACACGATATTGGCACAGGTTAAAAGACGCTATTCGAATTCATCAAACTTCCAAGATTTATTAAAAAAGAATAAGTTTTAAATATGCAGAAGTTTAGATTTATGACCAACTATCAGTACTGGGCCAAACCCAATCTTTCAGTACAATCACAGAGCTACTTCATCTTCTTTTGTATGAATACTCATGCAAAACTAATACGTGAAAAACGTAGAGCACGGGCATTTTTTACACAATGATCACTTTCATTTGTCATTGTTCCAATGTAGTGTCAAACAAAAAAAACGTTCTGTTCCTTCACGTTCATTGAAAGAAACACTGATGACATTTTGAACTAATGAGTGATATCTGCCCTGACTCTTGCATATTTTTCTACAGGACCCTTCACAAAGAAGGGTGCATATGAAATGTAGCAGAATGATGCAGCAGTAGTGGTGCTCATGCTGGACAGCTCATCCTGGTGCTCCTCCTGTACTGAGGGGGCTCTGCAGTTACAGGAATTTCTGTAATGGGCAAAAGCCAGTGTTGGCAATGGGAGATTATTGCCAAAGTACGAGGGACTGACAGACAATTCATCCAACTGCAGACCTTGCCAAGAAGTTAGATGAGTTATAATTGGGCAAGAAAGAGAGGTGATCATGGTCACCATACCTTTAGTTACTCTACGAAGAAGGGGAGTGTAGAAAGGGTGTTTTTCAGTTTGTTAGTAGGAAACTGAAGTCAAGGACCTCAACGGCAGCCCAAGAAACAGGGCGAGTCTCAGCAGAGCCACAAAATAATGGTGACAAGAGGAGATGTACGAAGAACTGACGAGATAAGGAATTAATCAAAAACCCAAGTCAGGCCACCTACAATGTCAGCTGACCAGTACATACAATAGTGAACAACAAAGTACTGATAAGTGCTTCCACAACAGTATTAGAAGCCTAGAAATAAGTTAGATAGGAGACTTTGGTAAGGAGAAGGTATCTGAGATACAAAAAACTTGAGATGCAGAAGCAGCAATTTTCAACTATCCATATGCAGTCTGGACTAGTATCACACAAGGACAAGATGCAGAAATACAATTTTGTGGATGCAGTAACTGGTCCCTAAGAGAATTAGTCTTAAAACTCCCATGAGAAGCTCTTCAGACCTTAGTCATAAGTGAGCAAATGACTTGTATCAAGTCGTAAGTGGAAAAACCTGATGTTTCAAAGTAATCACAACATATTTAGAAATAACATTAAAAAAAAATGGAGTATTTCAAAAAATCCAGTATAATGATATTTAATTTTAAGCAAGGACACAGATAGAAGTGGTACAAGAAGTCAAACCAACTGAACAAAAACCAAAAGGAGTGGTTGAAAAGGCATGTGAGAATGCAAGCATGAGCTGTTCCAAAAACAGTGTACTAGATGACCAGATAAAACTGCCTAACACAGTTCTATTATAAAACAAACCAAGCAGATAGAGACCTTCTTAACTCAACAAAAGAGTAAAGGATACAGTCTCAGTGAAAAGGTCAATAGTTCAAAAAACCTGTAAACTTATCCAAACAGGAGGAGGAAGGCACATAAACCACGATGGAGCAAACAAACTGAAAATAGAGGGAAAAAGGAGAACTTGCAGAGTTTACAACAGACTGAAAGATACACTCCAACCTATTTTAGGGGTTTCTTTGCGTTATGGGAGTTTTACAGTGTTTTTTTGTTAGGGTGATTTTTTTGGTTTTGAACACACAGTCTATAATTAATTTCTGGAATTTCTCCCAGGGTATTGTATAGGTATATAAAGAATCTAGGGAGAAATAACCTTATCTAGCAGTACAGGTCTCCTCAGTGCTACTGAGCCTGCATCTGGAGTGCTGTTTCCAGTTTTGAGCTCCTCAGTACAAGAAAGACATGGAGCTCCTCGATCAGGCCCAGTGGAGGGCTACAAAGATCATTAGGGGGCTGGATCATTTCTTTTATGAGGAAAGGCTGAGAGAGCTTAGCCAGTTTAGCCTTGAGAAGAGATGAATGAGAGAGGATCTTGTCAATTCATATGAATATATTAAGGGTAGGTGCCAAGAGGAGGCAGCCAGGCTCTTTTCAAGTGGTGTCCAGAGACAGGAAAAAGGGGAATGGGCACAAACTGAAACACAGGGAGTTACACCTGAATACAAGGAAAAACTTCTCTACTTTGACAGTGATATAGGACTGGAACTGGCTGCCCAGAGAGGCTTTGGAGTCTCCTCTGAAGATCCTCCAAACCTGCCTGGATGTGACCCTGTACAATCTGTTCTAGATTAACCAAACCTCCCTTAGCAGGACTAGATGATCTATAGAGGTCCCTTCTTACACCAACCATTCAGTGATTCAGTGATAAAAGCTGGTGGTCAGTAATTTCTCCGTGCAAAGACAATAAAGATAGAACATTCATGGATGTCCCCTCTAACACTCCCAGTGCAGCAACTACAGATGCTGGAGACATACGTGGGAAACAGACTGTAGAAAGTGTACAGGCCCATGTACCATCCTGAAATAGCAGCTTATACTGCCACTGTCAGAACACAGAGCTAGATGGACCAGTGGTCTGACCCAGTAGAGCATTTCTTAACTTATTATATTCTGAAGAACATGTTAAAATAAAGAAGTCTAAGTAAACTGTAAAAACAGAATAGTGAAAATTAAGAGGACACAGTTACCATGTTCAAAGTATAATAGCCACTCCCTTTGTCACCTAGATTTTGGAAATGGTTCCAGCAATGCTCTTTTCTCAATTTCAGCATTTTTGGGGGGCTAGATGATTGAATGAAGAGAAAAATCAGCTGCATGTATTTTTCTACTCTAAGGTGGTAGATAAACTGTCGTAGATCACTGTCAGCTCAAAATTAAAGAACAGAATAAGCTGAACAGAGAAATACAATTAAAAATTAAAACAACAGAAAAGCATTCTATACGACTAGAAAATCACATATTTCTTACTTAACATTAATTTTTCCACGAGTAAGCAATTGTTGTTGCCAGAGTTTGCTATGCAATTGTGTTTGGGGAAGAAAAAGGAGTCCCCAAGGCACCTTTTTAAGAGGAACGTATCTGAAGTGATCATTAGTAATAAAACTACTGACATATTTTGCTTGTGTAATAAATGATTTTCAAAGTGACAGTTTCTCTAGAAGGGCATCAGTGTTCCTAGACACACATGGTTTCTCCCAGAAAGCAAGTAACTATTGTAGTGACAAGCACTAGAGTTATTGTCATAAAATTAACAGTATCCTTACGTAATGAATGCAAAATCAGATGGCTCAGCTAAAAGAAAACAGACTCCTTTAAATACTGCACTGCTTCAACATTAGCTTCGATCATGTTGCACTTGAAAGGTGACAGATAAAGATAAAATTAATGTATGACTCAAGATAAAATTAATCTCCCACCGTAGTGTTTACTCCTCTGAACAGCCATAGCAATCTGTGAAGGGATCACAGAGATAAATCTGTGTGTGTGTGTGCCCCTTTGCTGTGTGGTTCTCTACATTTCATCTGCCTTTAGAATCAGTCTTGCCTTATGCCTGGGAAATAAACGCATAGCAAGAGCTGGATTTTTGTTATGCATCTGTGCATAATGGGGATCTGAAGTATGATAAATATCTCTGAGGACTACAACTCTATAAATACCTGTTGTACAGACACACACACACCTTTTATAACACTTATACTAATTGAAATGTCTCATCATACTGGGCAGGAGACTTTTAGGACTAAATTATCACAGCCCTTACTCATCCAAAAATGAGAAATAGAGAGATTCAGTCTAGTTTTCCTATTTTGCCACCCTAACTCTTCTTCCCTCTGCGAGCAAATTGGTGGAAAATCAGAACAGTCATTCCATTCACTCTGCTCCTCAAAGTCAAACATGCAGTATAAGCTCACGCTATAAGCTCACAGTGATTAGGTCTCCTGAAGCCAGTAGGGACCAAAATGAACTTGTCGCTTGGATGCACAAGGCCCCTTCCCCAGAACATGCTAAAAGCTGCCTTTTGGTCCTCACCAACTAACAAAACAACTTCAGCAGACAGGAAGCACAGCTGCCAACCATACAGAAGCAATAGCTATCCTTAATCAGCTTGATGCTGTTTTCATTCATTACCGAGATAAAGTAACAGGGAAAAAAATTGATTTTTTTTTCTATTTCACAAATGCTGTATCACAGGAAAAGGGAGTGAACATCCATCAACTCTTCAAATATTACAATTAGCTGAAACAGAAAATGCACAAGCAGAGAAGTGACAGCTTTCTAGATAAGGCAATGGACTAAAGTTTTTCTTCTTTCAGATGACCATAAATATTCTGTCTCAGTTCCTTATACCTAGGAATAATAGCCACTCATCTTGTAGGGATAAGAACATAGTACAGTAATACATCATAACACTGCTGCCTTTGCAAATGCATAAAACATTTTAAAAAGAGGACACTATTACAAAAGATGACACAACAGGGCCAAAAAGGCTGTCCATAACTTGCCAAAACCTCTAAAGTCAGGACTATGTTTCCCATCTCTCAACTAAAATATCGATCAGCTTGGTCAATTAAGTCACAGAAGAAAGCAGAGTGAGGTATACAAAGGATATAATTAAACTCATTCTTTTCTCTCATTCTGAAAATCTGTCGTTTGGGACTTTGTGACACAAAGCTAATAAAGGCTCTCAATCATTCTGTACTAAAAATTACATTAAAATAATGACACTTGATTGTGGATCTATTACTAAGTCTGTTTAGAATCATATAAATATGCCAGGTTTCAGTCACCAGTCAGTTCTGGGTCTATTCGCAAAGTCCATGAACTAAGGCTATTCACAGCATCCTGCCCGGCTCAGACTGAGCGAGCCATCTCTTAATAGGTTCCTCTGCTTCCATCGGTGTTATTTTACGCTTTTAACAGTGTTGCTGGTTTACGCTTTTATCAGAGGCTTTTTGGCTATTCTGGCAGCTTTCAGCAACAACCTACTGCAGAGAGAGCTGCCCTAGATTCGTCCAGGTCCTGACGTGGATTGCCTACCTGACTGCAGAAGCACCAAGACCTGCTGCCTGAGTTTTATTGAAAGAGTCATAAACCCTTCCTCCTCACGAATTTGCAGAGAAGCATTGGTTAGCACCACTCAGAAACCACTAAACCATTTTGTGCCAGACCCCAAAGAGACAGCTGGGTTGCAAAATCTTGAGTAACATTAAGTTCTTAAATTATTAATTACCTGAGTGCCTCACAACTGCTGTTGAAATACCACCCTTAAAAAACAGTTGTGAATCAAAACTACCAGTAGTGGTAGTATTCAGCATGGGGAACCAGAAGGACTGCATGAAGCACTGAAAGTCTGTGGTGAAGCCAACAATCTAATAAAATATTTTCAGAAATCAATTTTAGTGTCTAAACTATACTCTCTATCATGCAACATTAAAAAAAAGATTAGGTCCTAGAATAGGGAAACTTATAATATAGGAAGAGCACTAAAATGGATTTCCTAGGTCAAGGAATAAATCCCCTGCTGTTGCAGATACCACATCATATTATTTCCTTAAATTCCCTCCATCTTAAATGTGCCTGCTTTCTCTTACACAGATCTGAACCGAGAAGCTAATCATTATGATGGTTAGGAAATTTATTTCGATTTTCAAACTACAATTTATTTTTATTTAATATATATTTTCACAAAAAAAAATATTTCTTGAGGTTCTATAATTCTATTTTTTCCTTCTCTGATGTATTATTCCTTTCAGAGCAATTAGATTTCTTTTTGGCCTTAAAGCTTTCCTATACTGAGAAGACACTGTCTTCTTATTTACCTCAAAAAAAAAAGTTCTCTATCATACTTTTCTCTTCCTCTGCTTCATATTGCTTTCAGTTTCCCTGAATAGATTGAGTTTTGCTAACAATTTGCAAAACAGCGTTAATATTTCACTACTGGGAGATTAATACTCTGAATGAAACATACAGAACACATGATTTACAACTTCAAAACTGCAAAATAAATCTTTTTTAATTGCAAATGATCTTTGAGATTTCTATCATTTTAATTTCACGCAGAAATGAAATCCATGTCTTAACATTTAGTATTATACTACAATTAAAAAGCTGCATGAATAACTTTAATGTCACAATTAGCACTCTTCTGCTCTGGGATGCTTGGCTGAATCTCTAAGCAGGTTTGCAAACCCAAGATGTGAGATCAACTTTGTTGGCAAGATCAATTACAAAACAATACACCCACTGTTTTGAGGCAGAATTATCTAGCACAGCTTTTTTCCTTCTTAAATCCCTGGACTAATTTACCAAATAACTGCAAGTGATGCTTTTCCTTTGCTACAAACTGAAATCAAATAAAAAGTTATTTCTACACCACTCACATATTAATAACACTAAAATTTGTTGGGTTTTTTTTTAAGAAATAATATTTTTCTGTACATCAAACTTTTTCTCTTAAGGTCTCTTAAAGGCTTTAAGCTGCCTGATTTCTAGCTTGAACGTTTTATTTATGTCTGTTCCTTCACCACATCTAAAAATTCCAGACACTTAACTTACAGAATACTTCATTTCTTCAATTCCTCCCAGTATTTCTGAGGGGGGAAAAAATTATCTCCTTGACAGGTTGAGCAGTATATTTTTCAAAAAATTATATCCTGACATCATCTCAGTTTATACTAAAGGTTATCTCACAGAATATGATACTGATGTATGTACTTTTACAGAAAAATAGATTTGGCTATATTACATGCATATTTTTCACCTTATCTAGGAAAAACGTCCAGAATCTCTTCTGTCTGGCATGAAAGGCTCCACGGTTCGTGCTTTTGGCTCCCCATCTTGGTCTAATATTATTACATGGTTTCAAAGGCTGTGTAAGAGGCACCTATACAACATTATATACAAATAAACCTTGATAGCATTATGTGTAAATCCTGCCCATTCAATCTAAATACAGCAGTGACTGCAGAACAGCATTTGCTTAAAGTTCCTCATAGTCATTTTTTTAAATGGGGGCAAGGACAGATAATAGCAGCAGGTATGACATATGTTATGGCTCCATAGAAACAAGACCAATTCCGTGAAAACAATATGCAGAGTAAAAGCTAGACTCAAAATATCACATTTCTTTCCAAATATTATGATTCTACATAGTAATCTTGACTTAATTAATATACATAAAAGATTTAAAAGATGATATCAGAATGAAGTACAAAATTTTTATTAGCCTTATGGAAAAGCATAATTTATATAAAATGCCAACAAATTGCCAAGGTTACATTCTCTGACCTCTGTAGCTACAGACACGTATAAGGCATGAGAAGTAAAATTCTGTTAGACATTATAAGCTTGTTTATCAGTTTATAAATTACGTATTTCATTTTAGTGCTGAACTGTAAGAGAGAGTGCACAGTTCTCCTTTCACTAGATATTACAGGGAACACTAACACTGTTCAGGTTCTACTTAGCAAACAAACCTAAAAATAACTACTATCATTAAATTTAATTAGTATTTCTGGCAGTAACTTTATACAAGCCATCAATATCTTCAAGCAAACAAAAACCAACCAAAAAAAAAAATAGAAAAGGGAGAAAAATGGGAGGAAAAAAAAAATCTCTCCTCCCACAAATAAAAAAACAAAATAAGAAACAAAACAAAATTCTGTTTCTTCATTCTCATATGTGGTTCCTTGGTGGAAGAGCTGTGGATCATGAAACAGACCAAAATAAATTCCATGTGCACTGTAGGTTGCTCAGACAGACTTCTATTTATGCCAATAACTTCTTGAAACCTTTCATAAACACTAAATTCGCTTCAAGTGCAAAGCAGGTAGATGATCGTGGGAATTCTATCTGTACCAATAAATGCATGACAGACCGGTTTTTGTTATAGTGAAAAAAAGGGAATACTAATCAAGAAACATTAAATACCAGCTAATACATTTTTCTTCCATAGTATCCAAAATTCATGCATTGCAGTTTATTTCAAGAAAAAAAAAATCCGTACAATATTATTTTTAACAAAAAAATAGACAAACATCACTACTCAGTTCTGCTGTTTTCTGAAGGAAAACCTGCAGAAAAGTAGTGTCAAAAAAAGGGAGCTAATGGACAGAGGTAGTGAACAAGCATTAAGTCAAATTCAGTATTATTCAGATACTAAAAAAAAAGCAAGCCAAGACAGATGGAAGTGCATCACATCTCCATCTATATCAAATAAATTTCACCATCCCAATAAAAAAAATTTTGTCTTTTGGATGTTCACCCCAGACAGCAGAGTGGAGAATTGCACTGACAATTTATATGCAAAGTGTTCTCCACTAAAATGAATCGAAAACTAATGGTCTAATATTAAATAATCAGCACTTCCATAAATTTTCTAATTTGCCATTCATTTTAAAAAGAAAGTGTAATACTTAAAAGCAGCTTTACAGTTAAAGCAGTGCCATTACTTATAGCTACAAAGTGAGGAAACTGGGAAAAAAAAAGGGTCAAACATCCAAGTTCTGAGAAATGGCCAGATTTCAGTAGAAAAGTACAAATACTCAGTAATAAATCCATGATCTTTTGCCAAGGACTGTAACTCTACATTACTAACCTCTTACTCCTTACTTATTCTCTAACAGCCTTAAACAGATGTTCTGGGGACCACTGGAGAACCTCAGCTAGTACCTCTGCGCATCACTTCATGTCTCTGCAATAACTTCTTCCACAGAAGTTAAAGCTTACTTAAAGAATAGAGATAATGCTTATAAATTCCTCAGGTACATAATTGCTAAAATTGCCAGAAGTCTTGTATGCAACTGAAAGGGAAGGACAGTGGTTCCACAACATAAACTGCTGAAATGTAGGCTATGCAGTTCAAAACCTAAATATCTTTCATAAAAGGCCATGACTAAACAGTTATGAAAAATATTTTATAAAATTCTGATACTAATATGCAGTGCTGTGCATTTTAAACTCACCTTATGCTAGCAAGTGTACACTTCAGTTCTTTCAGCTTATCACACTAGCACAGGAAGAAGGAGAATCAGAATGATTTCCTCTTCAAGACAAAGGCAGACAGAAAATCTTTTTGTATTGCCAGTCTTACTCTTCAAATCTAGATGACACAGCAAAATTTTGCAAATACATTCCCATACTCAGCAGAAAAATAAAAGTGAGGTTCCTGATGCAAAAATAAAGCAATCAAGAGTTTTACTGAATTCCAAGGATTCAATTTCCATTTGCTTAATTATTGATAAAAAGTTAAAAATAGATTAAAAAACTTGAAATTGGAGTCTCCACACATACGTACAAATAGGTTGAGCTGTGGTAATATTTTATTATCATACTTTTTCAAACTACCAGGGATAGAGAAGTTTCAAAACTGAGATAAATTTATCTGAAATGTATTCTGCATTGATTTTGATTGGGTCACACATAAGAGAACTTTAATTTTCAAATGTTAAAGAAATGGCCTTGGTCTAGCTAAAATATCAACCACACAATTGTTCTAAGGTTTGGCAGTTTGAAATAAAGAAATCCTGATGAAAGCTTAAGAAGAAAAAGAAATAGCATATTAAAAAGCTAAAACTACTGTCTAATGAAATTTTCCACAGCATTAGATTTTTGCTAGCCTTTTGACTCATGTCTGAATTGCCCCTGAAAGCATGTTACAACCTTGCAAAAACACCTAATCTGTACATGTCTGCTTTGCTATCCATGCCTGATAATGACAATCACCATAAAAAGCATCAAACAGCACAGCTTTTGGCTTCGCTCGGTACATGATACTGTTCAGACAAGTATTCAACAGGACACCCCATCAGATCACTGAAACCAGCCATTTGAGACATGACTCAGCACTCCCTCTACTCACGCAACCACCAGGCTTTCTACCCCAAAATGGGATACGCTTTTTTGTCCCGAGTTAATTTTTTTTGTTACCTGGTAATAACCACAATTAAGCATTCAGCCCAGCTTTCTGCAAAATTTCTTTTGTACACAAAACATACAGGTCACTATTAAACTATTGGCACAAGATCAGCATTAGACTGACATATTTGTCCATGGTTTCTTTTCTTATTTTTAAACTTTGACCTCTTTGGTGCAGGGACTATCTTCACTTTCTCTGTATTTATTACTCCTGAAACATTATAGTCCTGTCTTATAAAAAGAACAGATAGAAAGAAAGGCTTAATAAAAGAAGTGGCAGGACAGGAGCACATATATATAAATGATGTCCTTTAAAAAGAAGACTGAGGGCTTACAAAAAAAAAAACAACAACGAACTTTGGGACAAGAAGTGTGAAAAATATCTCCCCTATCCCAGTTCAATCAAAGTGGATGAAATATATCTTGTAGACAACCATGATGTAGATAGTGATATCTGAACTAGTTACACACAGCTCATCTTCTGATCAGAACAAGGAAAATAGACCCTTGTAAAGTGTAATTTATTTGATCTATTTTTCAATGCATATATCAAAGTAAGATTAAGTCCACCCAGTGTTATTGGCAATTTTTAAGGGAATGATAGCAACATTTACTAGGTAGACAACAAATTTTCATTTAGCATCTAAACTTTCCCTAAAGAACAATGGGCACTTGTTAAAATTTAAAACAATCCATTTTTTATTTGTAACATGTATTAGAAACAGAAATCTCTAAAGCTCTTTGGTGCCTAGATAACTTAAAGGTACTATTCACACATGCAAAGGGAAAAATCTTAATAAAAACAGCTAAAAGGAATTAGTAGGCTAAGAAGAATTTTGATTTCTCATTAAAACTAATAACACCTGGAAAGTAAAATCTTTCATTCCTTTGCAGCCTGCATCCTCCAATGCTATGACAAACTGCCCCTAAAACAGTGAAAAAATGCTAACTTTCAGTTAAGGTCATCATTAATGTTGATATATCATGTCACTGCTTATTTGAACGAAGGTGCTTCAGGCAAACAATTTTCCGAACATCCCATGTGCTCAAGACTGAAGAAATTAATCATCTGTAATTAAAGCTGAATTAGCACATTATATGGTCCAAACATTAGAATAGCAGTAACAGATTTTATTAAGGTTCTTTCTTCTCTCTAAAATAAGTAATAATTTGTGTAGAATGATTGATCTTCACTATCCCTTATTTTCAGCCTTCTTTCTCCAGTGCAAACAGAAACAAGACACTATCTATGCAAGAGAACTAGGATAGCAGTTTTAGATATCCAAGAGGGTAAAGAAAATCGGCATTATTCCACAATGTCTTTTCTGAATGAGGTCAATACATTTGAGAAATGGAACTGGAAACAAAGGACAGTTAACCCCAACAGTGATTTGCAATGTTTGACTGTAACAATTTCACTACAGAATTTTACTTCCACAAATAATTCAGCCTCTTTTTTTTAGGTTTTAAAAACATATGACAGAACATGAGCAGATATGAATTTAAATGCCAGATTGCTTGAGGTTCAGAGTTTCTCAAAATAATTGAAAAATTTTACTTAATCTAAGAATCAATTAAGTTTCAAAATACTTTGTTATCTAAGCTTCAAAGCATTTGTTTTACTCTGACATCTGGCAAGTTACCCCATCTTTTAGACAGCAATGCAACAGAAGAGGAAACAAGACATACTGACCATCACCAATCCTATAGCGTAAAGCTGATTTTGATACTTTTCCTATAAACAGTCTCAACATATGCAAAGTTGCACAATCCTCATGAACACAGATAAAGAAAGGAGACTTTAGTTAACAAGTCTATACACACTACTTTCAGCATTTTTGTACTACAGAAAGCATGCTTCAGGAGTGTCTAAGGCAGATGAATGACTATTATGTCTCACTGAGATAGAGTTAACTCTCTTCAAAGTGGCCCACGATGTTCTGGATTTGCGCCTGAAACAGTGTGGGGATAACAAAGCAGTGTTTTAGCTAACGCAGAACAGTGCTGGCACAGTGTCAAGGTGTCTCTGCTTCTCATTCTGACACCCCTAGCAAGCAGGCTAGGGATGGCCAAGCAGCTGGGAGTGGACACAACCACAACAGCTGAACTTAACTGACCAAAGGGATGTTCCATACCATGTAATGTCATGCTCATCAATAAAAACTGAGCGGCAAAGTTGTTCATTGCCTGGAGGCTCCCTGAGCATCAGTCAGCTTCTGGGAGGTGGTATGATGGCTTTTGCATCACTTGGGGTAGAAGGGGTGTCTCACCTCCTTCTTTCTTTCACTTTAATTACACTATTGTTATTTTGACTCACAAGTGAGGTTTTTTTGTCTTCGCTTTTCCAATTCTCTTCCTTATCCCATCCAGAGTGGGGAGCTAGCAAGTGACTGGGCTGGTGGCTGGCCAGCACCTAAGCCACCACAGTGAGGTTTGGGGTTCATAAAGCTAACTATTCTTTACATTACCTCCAACTCCATTGCATCTATACAAGGATTGCAATTTTTAAATTTACAATGCATGTAAAAACACACATCTTCAAATTCAAAACATTCCATGCATCTTCACCACACATTAAGCAACATATCAAGGGTAGTATCTGATCAGCCTTCACGATATGTTTCGTTACTTTGCATAATTCATCCAAGGCCTTTCCTAGAATGCAATCATGCTAAGGGATCCTCATGCAAAGCACTTTAACTTCAATATTACAGTTATCAAGAGAAAGGTCCTTAAAACATTGCCAAATTGCCTTTTATATATCAGACACTTTGCCTGCATTTGAAGATCTGTCTTCACAACAGTTGTTTTGTATCCTTATATTAACACCACACTGAAGTGGTAATAACAACAAATCAGTCTTACTACAATAACTATTTTTCCTGTATATTTTTTCATTGCTTTTCTAATACTTACTTGTTCTTTGTTGGTTTCTGTGTAGTAATCTTCTTTACTCAACTAACAAGGAAAATTTAAAGAATATTTCCTGATGAAACATCTGTGATTTCGGGGAGAACATAAAAGTACAGTACAAATCATAAGCAGTCTCTCACTTGTGTCTTTGCTAACTTTCATCTACCATCACTCTACTAAGTTTCCCAGGCTTGTTTCACCTTTCCAGAGATCCACACAAGCTCGGTCTTGATTCACCTAAGTAAAACTGAAATCTGAAATACATGTCCATTAGTAAATAATAGATAGCATCCTACTCAGTCTGTCTTCCAATCGTGCTTATGCATTTACTTCATTCAAAGGGGAAGCAAAAAAAAAACCAAAAGAAAATCAAGATGGCCATAATAAAACAATCTTCTTACTTGAAAGTCATGTACTTTTCACAGATGATTCACAAGTAGCAAAGGAAATACTATATGACAGCTGATTTATTTTTAATAAAGACTACGTTTTTTTGTAGAAGAAAGAATCTTCTTGTGGAGCAATCTTCATCAAATCATGAGTTAACACTGAATCTTCTGCAATCAATTTTAAACAACTCTTGCTTACATGAATTGACATTATTAATGAAATGTTTTTAATATAGATTCTACCACCTTTCATTTGAAAGGCATCATACCTAGAGTTATTCTTACACTTTAGCCATTGTTTAATCTGGGAACACATCAGTGGTGCCTTTACAGTTCGGACAAGTGATGTGCAGGACAAATACCACTCACAAAAAGCCTGAGCATTACTTCAGAGAATTCTTGATTAGAAGGAGAAGATAAAAACCATTTGTCAGCACAAAGAAGCAGGAAAAATATACTGCTTAACGTGCAGAACCCAAAAATCCAGAGGGAAATTCAGATCTCAGCTCTTCCTCCTCTGCACTGACCCTTAGCATCTCCCATTCTTCAAAGCTTGGTCCACTCAAATCCACATTGTCATCACTTCCCCTACTCTGAATTTCACATTCTCCACAACAGAGATGTTGCTTTCAAGGAAGGGTGAGAAAAGATTACACCTGCCTCAAAGAATCAAAACAATTTCATCCTTCCACTTTCCTTATTATGAAAAACAATGTATCACAATAGTTCAAAATCCTTGCTGAAAGTTTCTAATCTCATATGCTAAGCAATCAGACGATTCTCAAAAGAGCATGCCATGCCTAAAAAAAAAAAAAAAAAAACAAAAAAAAAATCCTAAAAGCAGTAAGCAATCACAACAGTTCTTCAGATTAAATAAAAAGAAAGGAAAAATAGAAAAATAGAGTTCATTAATGTGCAAATGACTTCCATAGGATTTATTGTTCAGAGCTTGGTAAGTTAAACAGCATATATACTAAATACTGGTAAGAACTATTTCACTCTAAGCATTTATCAATATTTGATATGCATATATAACCTTATAAGGGCTCAATTATGAACAAAATACTTAGAGACTTTTTTTCTGTTCAAAAATTAGAGGCAAGTTGGAATGGAGTGATGTTTTATGTTCTGTGCTAAAGGTTAGACAACAAAATCACAACAGATCCTCCTGGCCATGTAGTCTATGTCACCCTAAAATATGTTATACTACCTTTTATGCTGTTATTGTTCACTGTGATGCTGCCATGTCCTCTGGATACAGGCTGTGAAAGCAACAAATACCCGAAGACAAAAAGTAGAGAAAGAGCAATTGAAGAGAGTCTCAGCTAACAACTAGAAATGCACCCCCTGCAGTGGCAACCAATATCTGTTATATTGCTAACTTTCTTTAAAAACTATGACAAAAACCAACTGACTTATTTATCGCATCATTTGAGATGATCTCTCCTTTTTTTCAGATATTGCACTTTTTGATCAAATAGCCTTATAAATATTTGTATTACTATTTCTTCAGAAAGGAATAGTGAGGCGATTGAAGACAAATATTGAAAAAAAGATTTACCCAGTTGAATGTAACCCTTCAGACTTTCCATACTCCATCCACTGGCACACTAAACCAATAAAAGAAGTTAAGTAGAACCCCCAGTAGTCCAAATTAGAGGCAACTGGCAAAATCTTCTTCCATTTAAGAGCTACATTCTTATTTCTTTCTTCAGGAAATGTAGACCTAGATGCAACAATCTGTTAGCTATGAGAACTACCATCCAGGACCTCAAGCTAACTCACTGGGTTGCTTTCCTATTCCAGACGCATATTCACAGGCTCTGGATGACTAAACAACCCCCTCCTTTTTCCCAATACATACATATACAAATGTGTTCATATTCCACTGCTTCTTTCCACCTCCACCTTATTATCTTGGCAACTTCACAAAAGCAGCACAGGAATTGAACTCGTTTCTCATGCAAGGAACTTGATGTAAGCACATAGTTGGCTGATTTGACACTTGCAATTGTCATTAGGAGATGACAGAGGGAAATTGGCAACCAAATTTCAACTTCTAAATATTAAAGTTATGGAGAGTTTTTGAAAGATTATAAAGTTTATTAAAATAGTTCTCTCCATGATCTGTTCTACATTTTTTACTACAGAGCAGAATTTTATCAAGTTTTTAATGGAACTCTGCACCTCTACTCACTTTAATAGCAACAAGTTTCTGTGTAATGTTTTTGCTAAAGAACAGCTGTGTGATGAATTTCACTTAGTTGTTACAACATAAACCCACCTAGAAGTAAATTTTGCTAAGTTTGCTAGTTTGCTAAGACGATATACCAGTCTGGGCATAATCAAGATGAAAACTTGGTGGACATAATAATATAAACCAAAAAGTAGTTCTAAATATCATACAATTATACACATGAAACAAAAAAAAATTTAACATTTATATAAATTCTACTCATCATTTTCATAGTCTCCATATAAAGAAAAACACAAGCAAAAAATTCAGACTTATACCAAAACAACAACTCGACAGTGTTCAAGGAAAACCATGAAAGAAAAAAACCTGCAAGGAGTTTTCAAGCTACTGTTTCAACATTTATTTGTTGAAACTGAAATACAGCTCTGAAATTATATGGTTGCTACACCTTTTATCACAGGTACAACTTGATTGATCTGATTCGGCTAACAAAACATAAATGTTTACAAGACAATGAGACAAAGAGGGAAAAAAAAATATAACTTTTTTGCTAGGTTTCACTTCTCTCCTTATTCCAACAAAGGCTCTAAAAGCAAGGCTTCTAAAAATTCTCTAATACTTGTTCAGAAATTGAGTCTTTCAAATTCATATTTCCTGCTGATAACAGAAACAAAACACCTTGCTAACAAAGGGCTAAAACACAAAGGTTCTTATGCAGCTTTGGGCTTCTTTATGCTGCCGATAACTACATAACAGGACCACTGATATCTCCATACACTGTGGTAAACCACAGGATCAAGGAGTTGAGGCTGAAACAAATTAGTATTTGTTAAAGGTACTCTAAGCTACTTCAACTCAGCTCCTGCCGACAAGCTACCTTTACTTGGGCTCTGAACCCGCTTGCATCTTCTGGGAGAGCTGGAAGAGAACAGCATAGGCACTTCTTTGGAGAAAGACAGAAGTGCTGAGTCAAAGTTTGCAGCAGTGCCAATCAGTACTTCGTGTTACCAGCCCTCATCTGGAAACTGAGAGTCAGTTTTTGTAAGCAAGACTGCAGAACAAAAATACCTCTCTGCCATCATACCATCAAATTTTATTTAAATAGGGAACATCCAGAAAAGGTCAAAATCTCTTTAATTCTTAACATACCAACTGTACCCCCACTCTTAACAATATACATATCTGCCACAGACAAAGCCAGAAGCTAAGTCAATTGCTGGAGGCAATTCTACACAATTACTCAGCAGAGAAGCAAAAGAACAGACAAACTAATTTCAGATCCCATGCCATCCATATTCTAGTAGCTAGTTATGCGAAGTTAAGAGAGATTTGCATTATATTTCTTTATTATACAAGTTATATCAGCATATATGTATTAAATATATATATAAGATATTGGTATATAAGGTATAAAATTAAGAAAAACTATAGGAATTCAAAACACAAGACTAAAAGGAATGCAGGATAAAGGTTTCATTTCTTTCAGCTTCACTAAAAAGATAAAGCAATACTGCAGCCACACTACACGTGGCTGACAGCCTTCCTACTGAACCCAGACTAAAGTTGCAAGGAGCTGGGGGAGGTAAGAGACTTTCCAAAATAATAACATTTATTTTCTTACACAGCCAACACGCATGAAAAATTGTGTATTTAGTCATGGACCAAAAAGCTCTTTCATACATTGTGCATCTCTCTAACTTAATCCCGGACTTATAACGTTGCTCATTTCTGTTCCCTTTATTCTTTGAAATGCGGCAGCGGAATGAATCTTGGTTTATCAGAGCAAAGCTCCCTGAAGACTTAACAATGCAGACTGCATCATCCGCAGCCTATTATCACTGCAGCCGTTTGACACAAATACATTCACATGCTGAACACTCACTACAGGCTTTGGATACAGTCATACGCCCTCTAAAAGGCAAAATCAAAAGAAAACGAGACAAAACATGGGCCTTCCTTAGATGTTCTCTTAAGAATAAGGAAAGGTAGTGAGTTTCCAGGGATAAAAACATTCCTTTACTTATAGCAAAAAAGTTATAACTGAATATTGATGAACAGAAAAATTATGTAGGTGCACCCTTATTGCAATTAGATGTAGTTAAGAAAAACATTTAAGCAATAGCATCACTACTTTTGCTGCTCAGCTGCAGATTTGGACAAGAAAAGCAATTTCTAGGAATTGAACTGGACACAAGCAGCTATTAAAAGCAATAATGCAATCAGTAACGTGGTATATATAAAAAGAATTTAGGTAACTAGCTTTCCACCGTATTTGCATTCAGATTACTGTTGCGTGGCATTAGTTTTCCCTGAACAATTAAAAGGTTTTTCAGCAGACATTACTAAATACTACAGATACCTGATCCTGTCAAACACTGTTTCCCAGAAATCCTTTTGTTTAGAAATCAGCTGAAAGATTTCCCATGAACTGCAATAAATTTTAGAACAGGAATTTGAAGTCTGCAGACTACTAGGGGAAAGGAGCCAGAGAATTATGTAATATTAATGCAATTTTGTCACGGAATCAGATTCATATACTGGAATAAGTCACATCAAATAATGCTAATATTCAGGGCATCCCAAACATATATTACAAACACATCTTTAATTTAGGAACACCTAAACAAAGGCTTTCAGTAAAGCAGTAATATGTACAGTGCTCAGTGACCCATTATTTCTTTCTGACAGCCAAAGAGAAAAAGTTTCCCTCTTACAGACGCTGGTCATCTAAGTCAGGTGTCATTCCCAAATCATGTACAAAACAATAAGAAAATTATATACCATAATTCAGGACAAGAACATGATTGACAATCACATGGTTACTTCTATCAGGTCTGCATAATTTACATGGCCCAATAGAAAGCTGTTTTTAATAATTAACTTCTTATAGCTTGTGGTAAGTTGAAGTATGTAGCTTTAATCAGGAACTATAAAAGAAAAGAAATGAGCCCTGCAGCAACTTCCAGTTAAGGTTCCTGCAAGCCTTTACAAAGGCACTTACATGTATGAAGCTTGAACAGCAACATGGGAAGTTCCTCGTGCACGCTAAAATTTCTGCAGGATCAAGATGGTAGCCTGGTAGGCAAGGATTTAGGAATGAAGGAACCAGAAGGTCATGAAGTACGAAGCTGAAGGATCAGACATTAGAATGACTGGGTTTTTGTACAATGAACTCACTCCTTTTATCCCCATTACCATACATAACTATACCTAATTCACACAACTGCCATAAAGGCTGCAGCTTTCACAGGAAATAATACAACTCTACTCACATCATTAAGGTAATGTAATTAATGTAATTATCTACAGTTAGAAAGTTATACTAAATTATAAAAATGCCATCTATCTCTGGTATTTTAGGAATAAATTATACTGCAATAAGCGTCTTACTATCAACATGACTGTACATCCCAGAAAGGCATGTATATAACATAGGAAAATTAAGGAGCATATACTTAATGACTGTTTAACTTCCAAGGAAAAAGATGGTTTCTTTCTTAAGGCTATTATTCTTAAAAATATGGAACATAATAAAATATTAGAAGAGAAAAATGACATAGAAGGCTGTATTAAAGTTCTGACTTAGTTGCTAATACACAAAAAGACTGAATTTAAATTTTAATCATCTTGGTTTAAAAATATAATTTGTCTTATGAAATAAGGCTATTCATGACCAAGAATATTAAAATTACATTCAGATTTTAGAGCATCATTCTAAGCAAATAACACTAAAGTCTCTATCACAAATTAAGAGGTAAGGCTAAAAATGGCCTGCTCCACCAAGGCTTAATATCTGCTACTGACAGATGAGCAAAAACTGTTAGGGAAGCAAAACTCCCTGGTTTTTCAGTGTGAACCCTATATGGGGTTTTGTGCTTCCACAGGCTTACATTAAAGTCTTTACTAATTAAATTATTAAACTGTATAACAGTTTGTTCAGTCATTTTAAGAAGCATCTGTAAAATAAGTCAAAGACTGCCCTTGAATACTACAAACTTTACCAGGCTATAGAGTAATGAGTCAAAATACAAAAAAAAAAAGAAAAAAGAAAAAAGGTGTAGTCAATTATATGTGGTCATAAACATATTACATATATAGTGGTCATAGAGCTACATTCAGAAAAACCATACTGTAAAAGCTGTCATCATAATAAATGTGTGGCTTTTGAATTGGAGGAGATCCATACAGCATGACAGAAGAGTTGCAGAGTTCCACAGCCCGCCAGATCAATATCCCAGGCTCAACTTGCAGCTGCTCTTGAGTGCACGCTGCAATTGGTGAGATTCCTTAATGTCAAGAAGGCAGTTGTAGAACTCACTTCCCACCCGCTGTGCGCTGAGCTAAGCATTTGAGAGTGTAGGCGCTCATAACTTTAACGAGTCTAAATAAAGAGAAATAAAAGCTAGCAAAAGTAAGATTCTCACCCCTTTGGAAAATCAATTTTACTTAAGTCCATGTGTTACTATTTGACACCCTGGTAAAGGTGACAAAGAGAAGTCCTTCCCAAGTAGCACAATCATACAAAGTTTTAGAACCCATAAAATATGAAACAAGATGTCCAACTCTTGGAATTTTTGTCTCTTGCTGACTGTTTTGATTAATTTGTTTATATTTTTTTTATGTGATGAGAGCTGAAAAGTTTTTGACAAGGGCTGATTTCCAAAATAAAAATAAATGCAATATTTTGAAAGGTAGCACCAAAATTATGGACTAAAATCCTATGCCTATTATTATTCCAATTAAAACTAAGAGCCAGAATAATGCTGAGGGAAACTGTCTTTGAGACTTTTAAGAGCATTTAGGTTTATTTCTGGGTTATTACATAGGTCGTAAAAGAAGACACGCAAAAAATGATTTCTACTATTCACTCCATTTATAACTTAACCTTGTTAATTTAGGCAAAGGCCACCTTTTTTTGGATGTCTGACCTTTCAAACTGAAATGGGACAGTCTTTAAGACAACTCAGAACTCGTAATGTGAACAGATCTCCAGAACAGCTCAGCTCCTGCCCATCCATGAAGAAAGAATACAAAAATAAATTAAAAATCCAAGACTAAACTCTGAAAATGATTAATCAACATAGTGTAAGTATTTTAGGAAATATATTTTTTAAACATACCTGAAGAAAATAACCAATATACATACATGTTACACAACTGTGCTGTGATGTAACTATGACTAGCAAAGTCACGTAGCTATGACTAGTGAACAAACAGGATGTAAGAAAACACGCAAACAAAGCAGGGCCTGTACACAAAAGATGTCATCTTCTCCCCCCACCCTGCTCTCATTTACTTTAATAGGGTTAATAAAAGACTTCACACCTCCACTCCATCCAGATGAACTTCGGTGCCAGATGGAATGTTTGCGTGTTGTGTATAATTTTTTTACATTATTCAGTATTTTCCAGTCTACAGCTGTAGCTAACATTTATGTATGTTGTTTACTACAGTGTAGCCAGGTCTTTTATATTTTATAGTGAAAGCAGGAATATCTTCTGCATAATTTGCTAAAGCATCATTTACTTCATCAATGACTTGGCAAAAATCCTCCATTTCCCATTGTACTTTCACAAAAAATTAAATTACACTTACGAAGAAATAACAGAAAAAACTTCTTCTACTGGCTGAATTAAGCTGCATTACTGTGAGAAAAGCTATGCTAAAAACCAAACTAGCAACTCAGTCATTCTCCGAATTCATCAATCCTTATTTCAAAACTGGTTAGAGGCTAATTTGATCATTTGGAAATGTCTCTTACACTATTGAAACTAATTAGCTAGAGTCTTACCAATTACTGTTCTTATTTGTACATGCCTAATTCTCATGCATGTGTATTCACTGTGTTTTACATCCAACTTAAAAAAAAAAAAAATGCATGCAGAAGGTCATTTCATAGACAACATGCAATAGAGAAAGTATCTGGATACAGACTTCTCATCCATGTGAGCTCAGGTAGTAAAAATTTCCAGGCTCAAGATATGGAAGCTATTTATTACAGAATCATGCTACTCCTAAGGTATTCCCCATTTTATTTGTGAATTTAAAAGGCAAAAAATCCCAAAATTGACATGCTTTTTCTATGATGAAAAAATAAAGGCCCCAATACATTGCACCCTGTGATCAGTTTCACGCACGTTTCTGAAAAATTTCAAAAGCCTCTTTTGTATCTACTTTCAGAGGTAACTTGAAATACTATCAAAGATGATATCATTCAATAATCAAGGATTCTGGGTCAAAAAATATCAGTGCCCTAGGCACAGCAGAGAAGCAACTCAATCCCAGAGGACTCAAATCTGCATATCAGATGGAACAAACATACAGATGGAGGTGAGGTGGGCCAGAAAGATGAACAGATCAAAGCGATGCATAAAAGAAAAACACTTCCATTGCATATCCACTCCCTCCCGAAAGATAAACACACACAACTGTTTTTAAACCATCAACACATGCAACTTTCAGGTCAGGATTTTTCAATTAACATCCAATTTTATTTTTGCTTTGGGGAAAAATGGGGTCCTAAAATAATAATAATAATAGACCCATAGAATGGTTTGGGTTGGGAGGGAGCTTCAAAGGTCATCTATTCCAACCCTCTGCGATGAGCAAGGGTATCTTCAAGTAGATCAGGTTGCTCAGAGCCCCATCCAGCCTGATTTTGAATGTTTCCATGGATGTGGCACCTACCGCCTCTCTGGGCAACCTGGCACAGTGCTTCACCACACTTATGTAAAAAATTTCTTCCTGCCTGCCTTAATAACAATAATAAACAATCACAACTCAATGAAACTTCGATATCACTTGAAAATCTTTCCATTTCCCTTGAGAGAGCTGAAGACACCTCCTGCCCCCTCTGCCTAGAGACCCCAAGGATGCTGGTTCCCAACTGCATACCAACTGAACTGCCCTTCTCCTTCACCCGATCTAATGGACTCCTGGACTTCCCAGTGCCTTCTCACCACTTTCCAGGCAAAGATACCAGGCTGGCAGCCTTCCTGCTTTCGGGCATTCTCTGAGTTTTTCTGTCAATGGGGCTTCCAGATTTGCCAGACCACCAACCAAATGTGGTGCCACACGGGCTTTTTCTGCCAGCTGCCTGGCTTTACAGCAGGGCACACAGACTCTGGGATTCTGTCCTTGGTTCCTCTGAATCCAGCTAGAACTCAAATTTCAAGTCACAATGAAAGCTACAAAATTTCAGCAGTATCTCTTTCCCTCATGAAGGAAAACCCCAGTTCCTACGTTGCTCTCACCCTCTTGCTGAGATGCAAAGACAATGTTCAGACACTTTTCCTTTCTTACATGCTTCAAAAACACTGGAGAAGGATTTATATAATTACAGAAACAGTGCTCTAATCCCCAGGTTCCAGACATCAGCCACTGATAGTCACTGCTATCTGACAGTCTGCAGTGTGCTTGTGAGCACCACGTGAGTGCTGGCAAGAGGCACCAGGTCTCTGCATCTTGCCAATGTGACCCTATGCTAGCTATCTTGTGATACTGTGCCACTGCAGTAAGAAATAGTTTCGGTTTTTGGCTTCCCTGATTCTTCTCCTTTGCTGTGTCTTGATTCTGTTTTTCAAGTTAAAAACAGGTTTTCTGTTTTGCTTTACTAGTTCGAAGTTGTCTACTTGTATTTCGTTTAATGTCTCTTTCATTCTTTAATTTAACTTTTTTTATTGCATTCTGGAAGCAGAGCTCATCAGTGGAAGCTTAGATATTAAATACAAGCCTACAGAAATTTGTTAAAACCTGCCCACACACATTTGATTGTCCCTTCAAAAGGAGACTTTAGATATCCATCACATTCATGGAAGTAAAAAGAATGTCTCTCTCCTTGCCTAAGAAACAGTGATGAGAGCTACAGCCAAGACACAGTGTAGAGTAACTGAGTTTAATATCCAGGGGAAAATAAACGAATAAAAACACAAAACAAAACCACAAACAAATAAACAAAGCAAAAGAGGAAAAAAACCACCCACAGAAAGAAATTAAAGACTCCAGTCTTTTTGGGTGTTTGGGAAGTTTGGCTGGGAGTGTATGCTGTTTCTGCTTTGCAGCAGCTGCTCTTTTCATCTCGTCTACCACACTTTGACCTAATACTCATCTCTTTTCCCCCACTCCCTCAGAGTTAATCTAGAGAAGATTATGAAAGCAATGACAAGGATGTGCATCTTAATCTTTTTTTGGACAATATTGGGGAAAGGAGCTTATAGATGAAGTTTTTCTTAGTACAACGGAAAAGCAGTTTTAGGCGATTTCCTTAGAAAAGGCTGAGCACATCAGATCTCACAAGCTAAGAGTAAATCCTGTCCACACGTCTAAGCATACTGGCATGACGGAGCTGTTGCAACAGGGAAGATTAAAGATTCTGCAGATGGCACTCTTCCCCCTGAATCGACATGACATATAATGCCCTGGAATAAACTTTCTGAGCTCTTAGCAGCAGTGTCATTTTTTTAATGAAACATTAATAAGAAAAAGAGAGTACTATCTACTCTTAATAGGCAACATATGTTACCTTCATGAGAAAACAACAAATAACATTTGGGTAATGCTTAAACTCCCCCTTCACAAATTCCTTAGGTTATCACCACTCTCCTCTACCACAACCCTTAAGTGCCAAGTTACATAACTGTACACAGTTCAATAGGTATTTATACAGCTGCTTTTTTTTCTTTTTTGCACTCATACGGCTAGATAAACCTCTAGTCACAGATAATAGCTACACATACTAAAGCAGCAGCAAACAAAATTCCATCACCTTTTAAGGACTACTAAATGGCATTCTTGTTAACAGGCTGAGAAGAGTTGCATTCAGCTAGCAATTGAATCCAATATACTGAGAGTCACTTACTGTTCTGTTGTTTCCTGCAGTCTGCCTAAAGGCTTATTCTAATGTTACTCCTCAAGAGCAATATGGCAGAGGAATAGTTCTGGTGGGAAGAACAAGAATCCCTGCATTGTAAAGCTAGAATATCATCAGATTATATAATTTGTTCACATTCTTATATAAGCTTAAGTAACAAGTTGTTAATTAAAGTGAATTAAATCACAGAATGAATTAAGTCACAGAATTTAAAAAAATAAACAACCCCCTGCAAAAAAAAAAAACCACTGAAAATATACTCCTAACCTTTGATAACTGCATCCTTATAAAAAGCTCACACACATAATGCTGAAAATATAATCTCTGTAGTCTACATATAAAGCATCATATTACTCATCTGATCTGTAAAAAAAATACAGAACATAATATTTATGCTTTATTTAATCTCATACATTCAAAAGAATTTTGTACAGACTATTACTCTGTTTCTCTTTCTGCTTTTCACTTCTGTGAATTTAAAATCAATTGAAAGTTGCTGGCATTTTGTCAATAATAAATTTTCAGGACATACTAATTTATCAGTATATCAGTGTCTGAAAGAATAACATAGTACTTTCATAAATGTAGCAAATCCTTTGCCAACTACTGCCACGTCATTATTATTATTACTAAAAGGAAGATCATGACTCATGAGTGAGAAGCAAAACAATTAATATAGAGGAACCTCCAAAAATCATTTTAGCAAATTCTATTAAAGGCACACAGGACCTTACACCCAAAGGTCAAGAGTGAATTGAAAATCAACATTTTTCTTCAGGAGGTCCCATTCTGACATTTTCCATATACATAGATATATGTACATATACATCCACACAACCTATGGGATTTCTTCAAGGACTTTACAACATCAAGGAGCTATGATGCAGTGTGCTGTTTTTCCAGCCCTATTCCCTGATACAAAACAAAGTTGCTATGAATTCTGCATTTTATTTTCTTTTTTCAAACTCTCCATGTTGGGTTAAGAGGGGAAGAACATATCTGGGGAGCTTAAAGAAAAGGAAACGCTTAAATGATCCATGTTTGCTCATGTTTGGCTGTCACTGTCTTACATGAAAGTTGCTTTTTGTCCTAGACACGCTAAGGGCAAATCAGGCAAGGCATTCAAGAACAGAAAAAAAAGGAAAGATGTCACTATACTATTTAGAGCTGTGAATTTGTTTCGGACTGAATATACCAGCCAGCTGGGTTTTTTTTTCCCTAATACCCTGTTGAAAGTAATCAATAGATTGCAACTGTCAGAGTCAGCCACATATAGTAGTTTTTACAGAGGTTTGTGAGCCCATGGCAGCTGAGGATGGGCTGCTTCTCAGACTGCCTTGAGGAAACTTGTGTCATTTTGGGCCTGCGCATGTCCATGTGAAACTTTTACTGCCCACAGGACAGCTATCTCAAAGAACTTTAAATGCATGAGCCCTGTGTCCATTTCACAGAGACACAATTTAAGAAGAGCAAAATACAGATTAAATAGAGACTTCCCAAAGAACACAAGATCACAGAGAGAACATCCTGCCTTCACTACAGAGCTTACAGTAAAGAGTTTCTCATTATAAGGTTTCCATAATAAGCAAATCAACTATTCCCCTACTAAATGAGGGAGCACAACCAAGACATCAATCATAAAATGGTTTGGGTTGGAAGAGACCTTAAAGATCACCTAGTTCCAACCCCTCTGCCGCAGGCAGGGACACCTTCTCCTAGGCTGTTCAAAGACCAATCCAACCTGGCCTTGGAAGACTTCCACGGATGGGGCATCCAGAACTTCTTTGGTTCCCAGTGCCTCACCACTCTCACAGTAAAGAATTTTTGTTGAATATCTAATCTAAACCTGACCTCTTTCAATTTAGAGGCATTACACCTTATCCTATCACTACATGCCCTCTACACTTCCTTGTATGAGGGATAAGGAAGTCTGTCTACGACTTCCTTGTATTCCCCCCTTATGTATTAGAAGGCCTCTCTAAGGTCTCCCCAGAGTCTTCTCTTCACCAAATTTCACGCTTCTCAAACAACAGAAGCAAGAATTACAGCTAAAATTACAGAATAGTTCTCATCAGTAAATTAATACGATGACATTTATTTTTTTTTTCTACTGAAAATACCTTTCTTGACATATCCTACATTTTCATTTCCCTTCTTCATAGCTTCATTCCATTATTGGTTCATAGTGAGTCCCACAAAATAAGTGATTTACATGCCTTGTGCTCGCTTGGTAAAAAATAAAACATTCATTTTGAAGTATTTCTTCTGTATCTACACTGCATATGCAAGTGTGGGAATGTAGTTTAAGATTTATTATTGTTATTTTCATCATTACTAAAAAAAAAAAAAAATACACAATTTTCTTCCACATGCAGCACAGTATAACTTCCCACTTCAAATAAGTACTTCTATTTTCTCCAACTATGAAGCTTTCAGCTTGCAACACCATTTACATTCCAGTCTGGAGCAAAAGAAAAATAATTGGAGCTATCATCTTCAATGCATTCATTAACTGAGTATTACTGGACACACAGTTAAGAAATTGCAGATCAACTCGCAAGAAGTAACTTCAAGACTAAAAGTTTGAAACAAATGAACCATTTGGAGAGAAAATGTAGACTTCTAGTCTACAAAATAAAGCAACTCAGCATGATCAGCAAATCTCCCACTTTGTACCTACAACTCATCAGCAAATGTATAAACAACGCTGTTTCCAGTAACCTTCCTCCAGCAGAAAAGGCTTCAGCTGTTTAGCAGACTTTATTCTCCTTTAGGATATACAGCAGTTTTGGGAGCACAAGAACAGCCTTTAGGTCTTTGGGAGACAAGGTAAGACCCAGGAAAGCTACTATATATCCAAACATCTGGAATTTTTAGTCTAATAAATACATCGTACCAATGCTCCACAAACTTTGCTCCTCTGACTTGAAAGTTCCATGCAAGTCAATCAGCATTTTGCCAATAATTCATGGATGTCAATAACAGCACTGCTTGACCTCCCAGATCTTTAAAGTAGAAGTAAAAAATAATAGGCTATCAAAGGCCAGGCCCCATTGGGGGTGTGCGGCTAAGTCTGGTAGCCAGGGCTCGTCCCACCTCCCAGCCCCAGGCATTGAGTACCTGCCTGGGATCAGTCCAAAGCTGGTCTGGGATGTGTCCTACCAGGTAGGCAAGGTTCTGCATGGCCGATGGCTGGTGTAAGGTAAACATATGCAGGTATTCTTCCCAAGAATACCAAGGCAGTGGAAGGACTAAAGAAATATTTATTTTGGAAGCAAGGACCACTTTTTTTGGATGCACTACATCGGATCTTACAATGGCAAAATGCAATTCCCCTCCTCCTCCAAGGCTTTTTGTATTTTCTCTATCTCCTCCCCCACTCTCTCTGGCCGAAGGAGACCCTGTACATGTCTGCAAACATGTTATCTCTCTGCATACCAGAGAGAGCAAGGCTGAGAACTTGTCTTGCTCTGTGGGGTGAGGGGAGGTGGGGGGGAAGCATTGAAACCGCCTTTGGGTTTTCTGTGTTTTGCTTGTTTGTTTATTTTAAAGGACAAGAGACACAAAAGTATTTCAAAAAGGGATCAATTCTCCCCCTCAGAAGTTGGAAATAAACAAGGATTTAGAAATTTAAAAGAAGTTACTGCAAATCAAGCAAAATCCAAAAACACAGATCACTATAAAGTAAGTTCCTTTGTATCACCATTACATTATTTTTACTATGCTATGCCTTCATACATAATCTGGTCATCTTCTACTCACATAAATCCTGTGAGTTGTTCCCCACTCTTAACATTACAACTAATAAGTAGAGGCCATTTTATACTTACCAAACATCTTTGTCATAGAGTTCTTATTTTCCTGAATATTCAGTAAGTTCTCACACAAGGCATTAATTAATTTAGTTCTCAAACCCTATAACTTTTACTAGCGATAGAGTGATGTTACATTGTTCTTTAGATCTTCTCACGACACTGTCACAGACATCCAGCAGGGAAGGGGGAGTGGAGCTAGAGGAAACAGTCCCTCCACAAGGGCAAGCTTTTAATAAGGAAGAGAATATAAGACCTAGAGATTGGTTGCTTCTTTCTCCCAAAGTTTTTGCTGGTCTCTTAAAGAATTTAGGACATACCTCACTATGTATCATACAAGCAGTGGCATAAGCACTGTCACAGGCATAACTTGTTTGCTACTGCACTCCCTGCTTTCACAGTAGTTGTATGTTGAGGGCTTTAATTCAAGCTGCATTTGATTACCGAATGCAAATGTCACCAAGGGGATACTTACTTCTCCCTTTATATTTTTAAAGGAACTAATCCAAGGCTTTCTCTTATTCAAGTAGTAATTTCATAATCCTCAAATGACCTTACAGCTTTACAGCTTCGCCTGACACACTTTTTCAAGCGCTCTGTGACATTACACTGAGCCTAACTTACTCCTAATGTTCCATAGTGAACATAAGCAAGTTCTGACTGAAAGATACAGCAATTCTGATGACAACTTAGGGCAAGAAATCTTGAGATTTCTTAAGAAATCATAAGAAAACTCTTATGAAGATCTTGGAAACAGTTGGATCATTGTAGTCTGGGGAGAAAAAAAATTTCTAGTGAGTCAAGTACTCAATGAACAAGGGTTAAGCTTATTATAATTTTTTAATACGAACATCCTGCTTATTAATTGTGACAAACTACAAATCCTAATTTGCCAAATTTCAGTATATATATTATGTAAGTATATTTCTGTTGAAGTTCTGTGGCACATGTACAAAAGACATGTAGAATGTTAAAGTTTTCCAAAGCTAGAGAAGTCACGAATTCCAAATTTCCTACTGCTCACTCTTTAGTGCAAAGAAAGTAAAAACATAATGTATGCTGATTATATTACAAAGTTTTTTTAAATACAAAATAAGACCCTTCTTGAAGGACCTTGGACACAATCCATTGAGCCTACAGAGACAGGCCCGGTAGAAATCAATCTTTTCTCATTTGCAAATGTTCTTTTCCATTTAGCTGTACTGATTTTCAGAGTGTCAAGAATGTGGCTGAAGCTGAGCAAAGGCCCTCCATGTTAAGAGCTACACATTTATCTGTGCATTGGCGTCAGTCTCTTGACTTCAGCGGAGCTCCTGAATGTTGCAAGTAAAGAAACGCTGGGGTCTCTGATGAGGGTAGAGAATTACTGGAAATATTCTTAAGGGAAACAATCCCGAACTAGCCTGGCAAGGAGCCTTGCCTCTCCCACCAGGAATGCAACAAGATGAAAGATGCTGACAGAAATTGCCGACATAGCAGTAAGGAGAGACGGCAATGAATTTAGTCCTATGGCAATTCAAAAGAGGGGTGCAAGGAAGGTATGGAATGATTTAGTCTTTTTGTCTGAAATGGGAAAAAAGGTAGATTTGAAAGAAAAAAAAAATTAAACTGGTCCAGTGAACACATTTCTGATCAAGCTCCGAGTTTGGTTCTCTTTTCAGCTTTAGACCGTTCAGGTCACAAAGGGGGTCTCCCTGCTCAAGAGAACAGCGCCTGTGGTACAATAGCACTAAGAAATAAAAAGTCATGGGAGAAGGCAACCACAAGAAGTATTAAAGGAGAGAGGGAAGACGATGATGGCTCAACCGCATTAAGATACTTAAGACAGCTAAGCTTAAGAAATTTAAGTAAATATATGCCACATTTATGTGGCAGATATACATGAACCTACCATATACACTGTGCAGAATATTATACTGTTTAACTTAATGTACACTTTGACTAATAAGTATAAACATCTCTGTCAAGATTTCTCATCTCAGAAATACCATATATCTAATTCCAATAGATGATTCTACCTTTTACAAAAGCAACACTTTTCTTCTTGGACACTTTTAGGCTTCAGAGACCCAGTGTATAATGAATGTCAGACTAAAATGTTCCTTGTGAGGTTTTCAAGTGACAATGTTCTTGCTCATATATCTTATGTCAACATGGAGGGAACAGAAACAGATTCATGTTTAATTAATAAAACAAAACCAATTCTCTTCAGGGTCTTTCATTTTCACTAGAAATCTTTGATTGTAGTCAATTGGATGCAAATTCAATATGTCTGAATATAATAAAGAAGGACAAGACCCTCTGGCAGATGACATTGCCTTAATTAAGATTCCATACAACATTCCATACTAAAACAGATGCAATTATTAATATATGCAATTGTGCATTACCACCAGCAAGGTTTTAATGCAATACCAAGTTTTTACACAAAAGTCACAGTGAAAATAAAGAAAAAAATTTTTTCAAAAAACCCACACACCAAAAAAAAAAAAAAACACCAACTTTCAGAAAACTTTGAATAGTGGTAGAATATTCCATATGAACAGAAATTGCATAGAATAAACCTCTGGTACAATTGCTGAATTCAGAGAAACAGATAGAAGAAGAAACAATTTAAGCCTCCATACACCCAGAGGAGAGGGTCTGCTTACTGTCATGGCTGCTTCTTCATTTTGAAATACCTGCTAGGGCTGAGTAGCTTTGTGACAAAATGGACCTTTGAATGAGCTGCCCAAGGAGGCAGTGCAGTCACTGTTCCTGGAGCATTCAAGGAAAGACTGGACATGGCACTTAGCGCCATAGTCCAGTTGACAAGATCATGACAGGTCAAAGGTTGGACTCAATGATCTCAGAGGTCTTTTCCAACCTCATTGATTCTGTGATCCTATGAAAAAGCTTCACAAAACATCCCCAATGGCTGAGCACGTCCCAGAGCTGCACGAAGGCCACAAATTTCCTTTTCTGTTACCACTAATTATAGCTGTTCTTCCACTGGCTTCACACAGGCCCCACCTTCCATTTCTACTGCCTGTCTGGGCAGAAAACATGACAATGCTGCGGGATCATGCTGACACCAATATCAACTCAATCTTACCATTATGTTCAATCTATATTTTTCTAATTAAACTGGAATACAGGTCTGCCAAGAGGATTATAAAGCAGTGGAATGGCTGCTGCACTGCAGATAAGAGTATGCTACCTGCCAGGAGACGTGCGTTTACAGAAGCCAAGGTATATAACATATTTCCTAACCTAATAATGTAGCCCAGTGCTTCAGACAAAGTTACCTCCTGATCTCATTTTTATATATATATATATATACATATATATATATATATATATGTATATATATATACATACACACACACACATACACAGACACACATGTGACCAGATGCACCAGAGGTCTTAGCGGCTGTCAGAGAAAAAATGTTACAAGACAAATGGTTACATCAGACTGCAAAAGACAGTGGAAGTACAAGGCACAAGAGTCTCAACAATTCAATCAATGCATTTCTAGGACAGATGCTTTCTTCCACCCTTTTACTGTCTTGTGCTTTCCACCACCAGACAGCTAACAATATATCAAATCTGCCATCACCATGATGTGATGCAGTGGATGCAATTCAAAACAAAATATGCATTGCCTTTGTATCACTACAGTAATAAAGTTCTGACATACCACACACTAAACAAATGTATTGACTCAGTATATTTGTTGTGAGGACCTAAAGTTCTCAATCTGCACAATCCATAAAAATAAAGGAAATCAGCAAAATTTTGAAATCAAAATATTGCTATTAGTTTAAAATTTATCACTAAAAATAAAATAACTCTTCTTAACCTCTAAAATTCTTCCCAGTTTCTTACAGAACCAATAAAAGAACTATAAGTGAATTACTATGTTTGGAAATCAAACCACTTCTATTATACAATTCTTGTATCACTAAGAGATGTTTCATGGCTTTGAGTAAATTGAGGAATACTTGAATACTGCTTTTGGACTCACTGTAATGGCAATGATGGAAACAAAACAAATCCCACCAACACATTCAGCAAGATACTTAACACAAAATAATCATAACCTTTCCTGGTGTTTCTCATGGCTTGTCATTAATTACTCAGAACCCTAACACCTTGCTATCTTGACCAAAGTTCAGTTCACCACTCAGATGGTGTTCCTCTAGGACACTGAGATAAACTGTAGCATGTCTGCTATTTGTAAGCCTGGAAATTCTCTAGAACCACTTACTATTTTTAAACACATTCTTTAGATGGAACATTTTGGTATGCTGTAATTCTTTCCCTAATGAAAAGCAGTATCCAACACATTCTGACTGTCATGAACTCACATGAATCGTTCCTTTGTGACAATGCCACCATGAAATACAGAGCACATACTGCTCGATTATACATAGTTCTTGGTGAGAGTCTAGGAAGTCTAGGAAGAATGAACAAACCCAACACAGTGTATACTTGGGAGGAAAACTCATGAGAACTTGAATAGTGAGCTCCTGAAGAGACTCAAAAGCAAACAGCATTTGGTTTTGCCTATAGCTGCTTCGTAAGTATTTAGATAACAGTGAGCGATTCATATTCTTTTAACTCCCATAGTATCAATACTCACATTGTTGACCCCACCCATCTGAAGAAGAGTAATTACACTGTAGATTAAACCTTATGAACTCATGGAAAAACAAACATTAATAAAGAACTGCATGACCTTGTTGAAAAGGTGCAGATCTGACAAAGTGTAGCAACACAGGTCAATTGGCCAAGCAGAAATAAAAACAGTGGTGGCTGCTACTGCTGCAGACCCGTAGCAGGTAGGAGTCACCACATGCCTAGATTCAGAGCACAGTTAACAGAGGGCACTCAGTACTTGGCCACAGCATCTGATATTACGCCTGACAGATCTTCATCAATTCACTCTGCCAACTAACGTCTTCTCTGAGTTCAGCTTCCTCAGCTTTAATCCAGCTCACTCTCATCTGCATGCCAGCCTCATCCAACACACAGCAATTTTACTGACTGATCTGGCTACAACACAAGAGTGTCATGAGGACTACACTGCATCTGCTTCCTAAACTTCTCATCAGCACAAGGCACATACTCATTTGAAGTAGACAGTAGGGAGATGTAAAAATTGACAGAAGATTTCCAGTACTCTTCCTCACATATGACAACCAGAGCAGGAAGGTAGCAGTGAGGTACTGAATTTGTGTTTCCCTGGGATTTGCAGCACCACATGCAGTCAGAGCTACATTTAAAGGAAAACACCTGAATATGTAGTCTTTGCCTCTTTCCAAGCCATCTTCTAATTCTGGAGTCCCACGAAATAGTTTATTATAACCAAAGAAGAAGAACAAAATTTAAACATTTCAAAATGAGATGATAACGCTTTCCAGCTTGGGGGAAAAGGTACCTCCTAAGTCCTAGTCCCTACCCTCCACTCCCAACCCCAGCAAATATTAATCAGAAAAAATCAGTCTCAGATAACAGGCCTGGCTGACTTAAATATTTTAATCACTACTAAGCTTACAAACGTAAAACCCTGCATTCTGCTTCAAGCTTGCCTACCCATAATTTAACCTATTCAGTGCCATTCCCAGAAGCGATAAGATTATTTTACTTCACAAAAGCAATGCTGCATGAAGACATTTAGTGCTGTCTTGTCCCTGACTGTCCCTTGCCTTTACTGAAACCTGATATAAAGAAGGGAATGAATTCTGCAAATAATCCATAAATAATCTTATGATGGGATTTGAAAAAACAGCGTATTACTGAAAGGATATAATACCCAGATAGTGACTTAATGCTATTATTTTAGACCTAAGGCTGGATGAAGTAATGCATCACCGAAAATATAACTGCATCCACAGGAGTTTTCTAGGCCTTTATGTGACTTTGTGAGCTAATAGAAATTAACAGGTTTTATCTCTAAAATGCCATTTGAACAGATGCAAACTGCAAAAGCAAAAATTTGCAGATCCAGTTGGTTAATAGCTTTATTCTATTAAGAAAGAGTGGAGCTCTCATTAGCCTGCCATTGTTTTCTGTTCTGAAAGAAACGAGCAGTATAATTTGGATGTAATCACACTGGAATCACTTCAGCATTTCTCAACTCATTTTTCATCCCTTTTGTACAACAGTCATTAAGGGTGTAAATGCATTAACATTTACCTTTTGCAAATCAGCAAGCAGCCCTCTCTCCCAGAACAGAGCTGTCTTTTCATAGAATCATATAGAGTCATTATAATTCCATCAATTCAAGAAAGCACTGAAGTGCAGCCTGGCTTGAAGCATGTACCTTAAACCTACTGGGCCTTGAGTAACATTCTAAGTGTTTTTCTGAATCAAGAAACAAGGTTCATAAAGAAAATATCAGCTTAAAAAAAAATAAAAACAAACACAACAGATTTGAATGACAGAAACAGCACAATGTCTTCTGTAGATCCTTCAGAGAACCACTGGCCTACTCAAATTCTTTTGAAATTCAGACACCAAAGTATGAAGCTAGGAATTTTATCTCAATATCCCATTTTGGAAAAATATCTGATTGACAGTTTTAAATAGTACAGTAGATCAATATCAGTAGTGAACATACCTGAATGCTTTGGATTCTAAAAATACTCTCGCACAAAAAATGAATTCAGATCTTTTTTTTTAGGTGTCACAATTACACATTAGTTTGAAAAGCACTTCAATAATTGTTTGGCATTGTTCTCAGTGTACTAGATAGGACCATATGAATTATTTAAAAAAAAAAAAAAAATCAAGCTCACGTCCTAGATTATTTATCTCATAAACATAACACACATAAACCTTAGATTATATATCTAAGTACACTAGCTATGCTGTATAACACTTTTCATATTTTTTTCCAATTGGACCATCTGCAAGAAAAAAATCTTTTAAATGACAAAAAACCCAAACAAGCAAAAACAGCAAACAAACAATAACCTAAACCATAACTAACCTTTCTATCTGAAAGACTGTCTGCATTTTATTAGATCAATGGAAGGCTACCTAGCTTTCTTAAATTTTCAAAACAGCAGACAAAGAAGAGATAAATCCATTTCCATGCAAAACCACAAGTTTTACTTATGGCAGAAACATACGTGGTCCAAAATACCACATTTAAGTACTAGAATGCCCAAAAGTAACACTGGCTCAAAGTATTTCTCTTGAAGGACTCTGAGTTTTCTTCCGGCCCATCATGCCACATTTGTAAAGGCTGAAGGAAGACTCCATATTTAAGTTTCATTATTTCTGTTTAACACCCAGGGTACTTGCAAAAAAAAGGTTTTTTAATTCTGAGGTTTCTTCTTGCCACAGTACTTTGGAAGATCAAAGTACAGATCCTTCACTAAGAACTAAGAAACCTTCCAATCATTTCTTCTTTCTTGGACAGATCCACATGAAAAGTGCTGTTTAAGTCAATTGTTCATTATGTTCACTGCTGTTTCTGCTACACTCTCTCCATCAGAGAGAGATGTTGGACAGATTCAATAACTGCAAATCCCAGAAAGGACAACTAACTCCTAACTGCCAACAGGGATTTGACTAGACTTGGACTGCAGAGATTTGCAGTGTGTTTCATCAAATATTCAGTATAGCAAAGCTTCCAAAGGTCTTACCTGCTGGTCTTCCTTCCCCCCGCCCCACTCATGACTATCTGTCTTTCAAAGCTCTGCCAGAGCTTTCATTAATGTTTGCTGCATTTTCTTATTGGGCACCTAGGAAAGAAGTTCACTGTCTCACTTCTTTAATGCTCAACACCTGCAAAATGGCAGAAAAATAGAGCAATTCTAATGCATACCAATTTCTGTACTGCAGTTTTGTCAAAGCACTACTGGAATTTATATGGCAAGTGAAGCTTTAATAAAGGATTAACAAAGTTATTTATCTGATTTTTAAATACAGTTTAAGCAAGAGGCTACATGTACAACGTTAGAAAATTCTAGAACAGCCTTTCTTAATACCTTGAGTAGTGGAATTAATTCTTCCTGGTAATTATGAAGTAACAATAGTTGGTCTACAATCACCTTGACACAGCCCTCTGATGGAATTCTCATGTGAGGACATGCATACATTATATGTTTATGCACACTGGGTGGGTTCATCATTCTAAAGATATCCTTATATTACTTCGTGTATACTGTCTGTAATGCTATTTTGTAGTTAACTTCTAGAATGTCATTGAAATTATTAGAAATGTACTCATACAATGCGGAAAATTTTTCACAAGGCCCCCTGAGAAGAAATATGGTCTTCATGTCCAGTGCCGAAGTCTACAGAAACTGTATAGATGCAGTGTCACTTCATTAATTACATTTTTCTCACGAAATAGGTATCTCACAAGAACATACAAAAGAACGGTTTTATTCAATTCATTGGGGAGACATGGTAGATCTTAGAATGATTGATATTAATTCCAGGCTTCCATTCCCCGTTTTTCAAGTCTATTCATGTTCCTGCTATTTACTTTCCAGTGGCATGCAATTTTAGACTAATAAACTCCAAAAATAGTAAGATGCAATGGGTGAAATTTTTTTTTAAAAAAAAAGTAAATTACTAGATTCAAGATTGACTTTCACATCAGTATGCAAATAAATATTCTAACCCACCTCCATAATGACAGTATCAGCTAAGAAATTACAGTATTTTGATGTTTTGCAGATTTTAAAGCCGTTGCTACACTCGGCTGTACCTTCCAAATGATTTTATAAACAAGTGAGGTTTTCCTCATTTTTATCTGTAAGATTCTCACATGGAGTCCTCATTTGGATACTGATTTTATTTCATCTTGCTGCATGGATTTCAAAAAGATGCAGGAAAACTCGGGATGAAAACTTACGTCCTTCAGGTGCAGTAGAATGCAGGCAACTACCATACTACCTGATTGCCAGAACGGAACGACTGCTTCGATTGCCCTCCCAGCACCCACTGTGACACACTTCTGTGCTTCTGCTGCCAATACACATTTATTATATGCTAGGTAACGTATTTCCTCCACAGTACTGAAAGCAGCAGCATTTCTTTCTTCCTACCCTTTTTTAAAAAGAAAGGAAATCAATACAAGTAAAATTATGAACTTAACCAGGTTTTGCAAGGAATATTATCCTTTGGAGTTTTCACCAATAACAAATTACATTAGCTTGCCACAAGACCTAGAAAATGAACTATGGGAAGGAAAAGGTATCGTATGCTAATTATCAGCAAACAGACTCCTGACAAACCCACGTGTCAGACACCATGGACGCATGGTAAGATTTGCCACAATATAGACATGCAATCAAAACACAAACTCAACTTAATTTCCTAACTTATTGTATAAATACTTTCAGAGGTCACCAAATGGTTGGAAGAAAACTTACATGTTTCTACATCAAAACCAAAATGATTTTAAGTAAAATCATTTCAAAGGGCCACAGATGCCAGTTATGTCAGCTTTCTCACTCTTTAACAAACTTTGAAAATTATTTTGTTTTGTCAAAATATTTATTTTAAGTAAAGAAAGTAATTCTTTCTACCGTGAAAAGATCAATTATTTTTAAAAAGGAGTAGACAATTAACATCCAGTTTATTGTTTGAAGTTTGTGATCATTTTTTGATGCAATGGTAAGGAATATTAAGCAACTATCTTTAATTTTAATATTAAATCTCTTGAAAAAAATTGTAAGTTCCAAACCAAATTTATTCTGTTGAAATCAGTATCTGGGGAACACAAAAGTACAGTAACAATGAGAAGACATCTTCTTGTGCCAGTGGTGTGTTCTCTGCTCTGCCATTCCAAACCTAGAAATAGTCTAGGGAAAACATATTAGAATAACTATTTCCTACGTTCCTGAAAATTTTCTGATAGGGATGGTACCTGAACTAATATTAATGCTAACCATCCTACTTATAAGATAGAATTCAAGTTCTAGCTTAATGAGATAAAACACATAATTACCTAATTCTTATACAACTTCAGCAGCATAGAAATCAAGTGAAGCAGAAGCCATCTGAAAATTCTGTCCAGAAAAACAGCACCAGCTTGTTTTAGTGCCCGTTCTCACAAGAAGTCCCGCAGGTCTTTCCGCTGCTGACAGAGGCAGCAGCTTTTCTCCTGCAGTCACCTCTTGCAGCCTGGGTAACCAGCTGGACTCAAACCCAGGACAGAAACAGGTATTTATTTCATAAAGAAAGGGACTTGCTTCTCTTAACGGGAGGATGAGTTAGTGTCTAGCAGCTGACAGTGCTAAAGAACAGATGAAGAGTGTGGAATCTAGTTCTCTCTATAAACCCCTGTAACATTTCACAGTGAGGGAGCTTTGCTTTTACAATTCCTTCAGGGTTGACCATTAAGAAAGACAACATAAAAACACCATCTGAACAAATTAAACAACAGTTAGTTCAAGAGCTACTTAATTTGGAGAGAGTTTCCCCCATTATTTATTGAACAAAAAACTCATCTGCCCATCTTACAAATCATTTGACTACTCATAACTGCAGCTTACTCTGTGGTAAACTCTAAGTTTTCCTTAGTTCTGCTTTATTATTATCTCCTCCTTACCTTTAGTATCTTTAATCCATTTTATTCTGCCTAAAATCTGAATTGCATGCTCTAAAGATCAATAACTAGGCTTTTTTTTTTTCTTTTAAATGAATCACCTAGCACAAAGGGGGCCCACATCTTCCACTGAGGTTCCCAGCAGTTACCATATTAGAGAAAGTAATTCTCTCCACATTCCAGATGGCAAGTGTCCCAATGACAGCCAGAGTCCTTTTAACCAGCACACTAGGGTGAATATAATGATCCTCTTGGGAAGCATTTCCTGTAAAATTTTGAGAAGTTGGCAGATGGAACAGAAGATTTTAAGACTAACTTTTCTACATGAGTCAATTTGGAAGAATTAGAGGTGCTATGAAAGCAAGCTCTCTGGAGGCAGAGAATTTCTAAAGACCTCTTCCAAGAGACAGTCAAAGTAGCCAGGAGTTTGTGGGGGAAAAAAAAAAATAATCTATTCTTATTCTTATTCTATACTATTTTTATATAAAAAAAATAATCTATGCTAATTCTTCTACATTGCCCTGGCGTTCCTTTTTTTTTTTTTT
>VXAY01004260.1:173688-201336 GCA_013399855.1 Oxyruncus cristatus
TTTTTCACCTGGTACTGTTGTTGGGTAAATAGAACAGTTTTTAAATTTGAGAGTTTTATCTCAAACACCTAGGTTTTTTTAACAACCTAAGTTAATTGTATAGAAAGAATGCCTTTAGGAGTTACTGTATAACCTATCAATCTGTCATTCAGCGTAAATGTTGCTACAATACACACCGAAACTTTCCTGCACTAAAACGCGTGGAATAGAAAGCAGAGAAAATATTCTCAAAAAGCCCCACCTATTTCTTGGGAAGTCACCTAGAAGAAAAAAAGAAAATGTACACCCTGGATCAAAGAGCTGAAGTCTTCAATTCCAACTCACTCAGCTTCCCCTTCACAACCCTGGGCCACATGTTCTCCAAGATAAAGAGGCTAAGCACTGTTATAAGAGACAATGCAAAGGGGCCCTACCCAAAGGCTTGAATAGATCACTTAATGTTTCTATTTTGCCACACACCTCAAATCTCACTTGGCACATATATCAAATTTGAATCCATCTCTGGAGGTGTGTTGCTCCATAAACCAGTATATGTACTATACTCTTCTATATCCTTTATATAGATTTAATCCCAATCTGTGTTCAAAATAAACTTGATAATTTTTTTATTATGTTAGCAATGCTAGACACTAACAAAATGCTTCCACACGTTCAGTTTCTTCATCCATTATACCATTTCTTAGAAAACATTAGAGCAAAGTCTGTCTCTGAATATGGCAGAGACTTTGCATGTTCTTTGCAGCAAAAGTTTAACTTGCTTTAGTTAGTACAAAACCCACCACATTTTAAAAATGTAAAAAAAGTTTATCTTCTCTGACAGAGTATAGGTTTATCCCACTGGAACTTTTTGCTTTCTGTGAGGGCTATAAATCTAACTGCTGAATGCCTATCTGGTAATATTAGAAAATACTGGAAAAGTTACTCCATGGTTTTCTAGGACTGGGAACAGGAAATACAAGGCACAGTTTCATACACCAGATGTAAGAAAATGTAGCTACCTGTAGAAAAAGAGATACAAACCTTGAACCCCTGTTATCTTGCACCCCATATTATGTAATTTGCACTTTTGTAAAATAAGCAGAAGCTCTTACACTGCACTTATTCTACACTTACTTTCTGTTATGCTAATGTCTCCAGCAAGGTGAAAGGGAATGAAATAAATCAAAAAAAAAAAATTAATTTTACATTGCACATGGAGATGCAATTCCAGCAAATGTCTTTATTTCTCAAGGTTAAATTGAGCTACTGTACGCTTTATATTTTACCCATGATAAAGACGATGATGTAGAACTTGCCTTCAGTTAAAAGGCAACTTAAAAAGGCGTGAAGAAAAAGATCTCAGATAAGACAGCAAGAAGGAAAGCACCAGACCAAAGCATTAGCCCTGAACTAACTGAAGAGAAAGGGAAAATAGCTTCTAATTTCATTCAGGAAACACGGACTTCTCAGAGGGCCAGGCTGTGCGTAATAGCTGTAACTGCTCCAATGGACCGCTCTATATGTGTACAATTACCATAGCGTTAGACAATTCCCTCTGGATTTTCTGCAATTAGTATCATTGCATCCTTTGTCTCATACATATGTGGACTACAAAATACTTGTTAATTAATTTTACCAGCAAGTATCTTTCTCCTCCCCACAGAATGAAGCCCTGTAACGGTGCAGAGTGAAAGACATTCAACAGATTGTTCAAGCCCTGGTGTTCAGGACATGCCCCAACGTGCTGCCATCTTTACTGCACACCACTTCACTGCATCCACCAGCATTCATACACTGCCGAGTGCTCTCTCCACAGGAGACAGCACTCCAGCATCCAGTGGCTTCCAACCACTGAAGACCGTACAGAAGACCCCCAAGGTAAAATGTCATTGCCTTAAATTGCAAACAGGGAAAAGTACTCAAAACCAACTAAAGTTCTGAATGCCCAACATGCATTGCCTGGGATCAGTGCTTTTGGAATACTTCCAATTAAATTTATATGTGCCAAACACATACAATACTGAATTCTGTTGTACCCATAAGCGCTCAGCACTTCTCTAAAACAGGTCCAGGTATTTCACATCTCATAACCAAGAAAACACAACCATCTACGAAAATTTGGTCCAACAGTGCTCAGCATTACAAAGGAGTGGTGTAAGAGCGGCAGCTACAGCTGCCAAACCCTAAGGGTGCATAGTTTTGAAATTCCCACTATCCAGCCAGGCCTCCAATCAGAGCAAACAGTCGAGCACCTGTACATCCTAGAGACAGCGACGTATGACACAGACTGGTACAATCTGATTTTTAAAAGCAAAGACTAGACAGAAAGGTTTCAAGTTGAAAAGATTTAGTCCAAAATTTTGGGTTTGAGTAAGGGGCTAACCATAAATTTAAATTTACCAAGCAGGTTGTGAGTTTGTCTGATAACAGAGCAAACTATTGGATTTGCCTTATCTAAGTAATTTTCTTTTATTATTTGAGCACATATAAATGTACCTTCTGCTACCAGGGATGTGAAGTTTAAGTTATAAAACCACTATGCATTTTTATTCTGGCTATATGGGGAGGGGGAAGGTAAAAAAAAAAAAAATAGCAAATTTTTGCACACACTTACTTGATTTTTAAAATAATCTGAACTATGGATCTATCTGTTCTAACACTGACAGACAGACTTATAACACAAATTCTAAGAGCTCCCAGGCAAGCTTCACAGAAATGCAGACAGAAAGCTAAGTTTATCAGTGACCTTGTTCATGCATTCACTGACCTTTTAAAACTGAAGAAAAATCTCAAATCATCAATTTTGTGCAGGATGGGAACACCCAATTTTTCTTATATACACTGTGGCTTTGGGACAGCTGAGGGTTGATAAACAGAAACATACAACTTTGAAGTTGTGGGGCTTAAGGCACAGAGAACTGCCTTAAAATATTCAATATTGCTTCTCTTGAATTTTGTGTTGTCTTAGCAAACACAGCATGCTCAAATACTAAAGAAGCCACGTCCAGACAACAGAGCCTACATGCTGGTACTCTTTCCACTGCCATCACAACAGACCATGTCAATAAACTTTTAAAATAGATTCAGGACCCTGAAATTAAATACCTGAAAATCTTCCTTTTCAATTAATGAGTCAGACTTGAAGTCAAATTGAGGACAGACAATTAAAAGTGCTCATCTGAAGGCCTTTAATGCTGGTTGATCAGGAATTATTAAAAATGTCCTCATTTTATTATTCTTCATTTCTTACAGACAGGTATCAATATGATGAACCGTAACAAACACCTAACACGTATTTAAACAGATAATGGTTTTCATAATGAAGAGAAGAACAAATCTCTCAAAGCACCACTGAAGCATTCAGTGGCACCCAGGCTAATTTATACAGAGTACTTCAGAGAAATTTGGTAGACCTAACAATAAGTCCAACTTCAGAACCAAATCTGAACAGCACCTACCCTTGCTGTCATATACCTGCCTCCTCCGTTCTCATCTTTACGGTACTCAACAGTGGAAAATCCAGACTCAGAACGGAGTATATTTCAACAGCATACCCAACGTAATGCCTGGAAACAAGGCTAAAGCAGCCCAAGGCTTGGAAAGTAATCTCAGCATTCTTGGTTTAATATTAGTTGACAGAGGGAGAAAAATACCATCCTCATTTATGTCAGCACCTGACCTGGGCAAACTATATCACGCAGCTAACTGCACTGAAAACAAAGACCTGAAATCAGAAGGTCATGATTTTTATCCAGCCTGGGTTGAAAGAAACCACACCAAGCACATCCTTTGTTGAAACACTCTGCAATGAGTGCTAGACAGCACTGGTTTGTCACTTAAGCAAACTCATCTTTGTCTCCTCAGACTGAGGAAGCACGTGCCATAGCACATTTGAGTTTAACCCAGAAGCCTTAGTACAAAAGTTGTTGACAACAAAGGCAGCAAAGAGAAAGAAATAACTTCAGGCATGGTGAAGAGTTAGCATCATGAGAAATAGCAAAGGGGTGCTCTGATAATGTTAACATTTTTAAAAAATTGAAGTAGTTTATGAATTTACTAGTTGTTTTAAAACATAAATAACAGTAAGAATTTCTCTACTTCAATCTCTCTTTTGTTTCACAAAGAGTCAAAGAGAGGGTTTCACAAAAACTAAATCACTGCATTATTGGTCTTGTCTGTGACTATGGAATGCTGTTGGCACTGTGCTCTCAAGCCCCACTGTGTGCCTTGATCACAAGAGAAAATGAAAGAAATTGAAAAATTAATGATAAACCAAGTGCAGCACAACTACAAAGATGACCATGGCAAAGGGTAAAGGCACCTTTTCAGAAATTGTACATTACCGCAACTTCAACCCACATCTCAAGCCCTCACCTGGCTTAATTGACTAATAGAAACACAAAGACTGTATTGATGTGCATATTTCAGATCACAACAATTTCCCATGTGCATATGCATGCACCTTATTTTCAGTTAGTCCATAATGAAAGATTGCATATGTGCCCAACCCCAATGCACACTATATATTTTTCTTCCCAACTGACACAAGCCAGGAGTACTCATGTGCATCTGGTAGCTTCACACTGAGATAAAATCTGGGAGACATTGTTACATAAGCAACAGCAGAAAACAAACCTCCAATGTAAATGAATTTCATTAATATTATGTCATTCATATAACAAAAGTCTTTAGATTTAATAAGTCTAAATATACCAAGTTAATAAGTCTAAGACTAATCTCACTCACTCACTTTCTATTTGTGCACCTAAAAACTGAAAACTGAACCAGTTTTCACACTTCCTGTGCTTCCCTCTGCTAAAAGGCACTGCTGGGGAACACTGAGCATGTCACCATCAGACTGCCTTAAGGCTTGTTTGTGATATTACAAATCAAAATCAATACCACAGGCTTTTACAGTAGTTGATTGATTGTTGCACAGATTTGTAGGACAAATAACTAAATAAAATTTATTTAGTCACACAACAACAACAACAAAGATTTACCTTTTATTTTTTACTATGGTACATAACTCAAACTGTGTTTGTACATTCTGACAACTGCAAAAATACTGATGCATCCTACTCCGGAAAGGTGACAGGAGTTTTTTGAGATTAAAAGCACGTACTGGATTTCTTCTGAAATACATAAATAATAACTTACTTATTACAAGTAAACAGAAAATGTGAAAACCCTGGGAGACCTAAACCAGAAAAAAGAAACACATCATTCTCATTGACTAGAAGATGAAATGGAGTGGTATGTAATCACTTGTCAGTAATTAAGCATCTTAAAAAAATTTAAAACAATAGATCAGTGATCCTTATTTGAGAAAAAATATAAAAGCAATTAAATCAGAAATAAATAATTATTGAATTATATGAGAAAACTAAAAAGTTAATTGACTCAATAGAAGAAGAAATTACAGGGAAGAAATGCCCCAAACCACGATTTATAACTAGATCAAAACCAGAGATTGTTATAAAGGACAAACCACCTCTACTACGAAATCCTGAGTTGGAAAAAATTTACTGAAAGCAGCTGAGATAGACATACAATAAGAATATGGGAAATAACTGTGTCTGTTTGAATGTAATCTGTGGTGAAGCCACTGCATAGGAAAAAATCAGTTCAACACAGACACAAAACTAAACCTGAGAAAGGTACAAATGAGACTGCTGTCGTATCTCAGGGAAAGACTGAGATACATCTATACCATTGTAGGTTATGAATGCATTCTAAACTTGTCTTTTGCAATTAGACATCACTAGAGGACAAATTGGGGGGGAAAAGTCACAGGAAAAGAAAGCATGGCTTTGTGAGGGTAAATAGCCACAGGAATATATTGTCAAAGGAAATTACTGATTCATAACAGAATATTAGCTGCTTGGGTGTTTGGGCTTTGCTTTCAAATAGATGTGACTGAGCTTAACTGTTCTTTAGTGGACTTAAAGTAGTCACCGAATATTCAACCTTGGACAGGCAAAATGATTTCTCACAGAAGCGTGGAGTCACTGGGCAAAACTGACTTCTGCTGAGATGGGAAAGGAGACCAAAGAGCAGCAATGGGCTCTGTGAGCCTCAACAAGCACAGTGAAATCTATGATGTTTCTAATTCAAACACAGGTACTATGGCACTCTCAGAAAGAATGAAAAATAAGCTCAAGTCAAGACACTTGAGAATATGTGCAGTTTAGGGAGTGCAGAAGCAGCAAACTATGTCTACCATCACCACTTTTAGACAGCTCTTATATATTCAGGATTTGACTTTAAAAGTGGTAACTACAGCTGCCATTAAAAAAAATCAGCAAGAGCCTTCAGCATCAGGCAGTTCTGAGAATATCTTCATCTCAGAGCAGATAACACAGCAAAAACCTCAGTGCAAAACTGTTTCTGCTCAAGGTACAAAATGCAAGTCTCAAAAGCTTCTGCTTGAGCAATCCAGAGATACTTAGCCCAGTTCAGAGCAGTATGTCAAAATCTGCCTGAGCTATTACATTGTACTAGTATGTTACAGTTTAAGAGTGGTACTCCCCAATTCAGTGCCCCCCACAGAGGCTCTCCAAATCACACACCACTCTCTCTTGCTCCCCCAATTTGCCCTCCCCTTTCTCCTGCCTCCCGCAGCAATATAAGGTGGTATAGAATAACCTCTGAGTCTTAGACATACCCTCTCCCGGCTACTGCAAAAATCACCCCTGCCCTGGCCAGAACCCGAACACGGTTTGAAGTAAAACTGAACTGTACTGAACAGTACAAGCCTAATCAAAGCCGAAAAACAGATCATTTAGACTAATTTTGTACAGAGTAGCAACTGACCTCCATTCATTCACACCACAGTCTTCCCATCAGTCCAATATGGAGAACACAATAATTTTTGGCTTCTTTGAGGAGCAAAAAGAAGACGGGGGGGAAAAAAAGCCCTGGAAGGTTGTTTCTGGGCTCCTTACACAAGGGAATACAGGGAGGCATTTCCACAAGACAAACCGGTGGACAAGGATACCAGCAGCAGCAAAGAGCAAAAAGAGAATTTCTAGGGAAACATACAGTGATTGAGTGTATTACAACCAACATTTCTATATGTTGACCCTAATATGTGAACTACATTATTTACTTTACAAACAAGCTAAGGGAATGGTTTCACATGGGAAATGGTATTTTTTCCTTACTATTGAGAGCTACTTCCTCGAAATCACCCCTGCTCGATAGTGACTTTGTCCCTGATCAAATGACACAGTTCATTATTTTCCACAGAAGCAGCAGCAATTTAGTGCTGAATTCATGCCTATCCTCCTGAAAACTTGCCAAACCTTCAAATACTGCAGACACCATTTGGGAATTAAGTATTTATTTTTTATCAACAGTAATGTAAATGCATCATTCTCACTGTTAGCCTAAGCGTGTGAGAAGTACATCTATTGGGGTGGAGGGTTGAGGGGGAGTACCTACCATCCCTCAGGGACACATGACTCCCACTAAAAAAAAAATTCACAGCCCAGTGGGTTAAAAAAGAAAAAAGAAAACAAGGGAGGACTCTCAAAGATAATGTTAAATCTCTGGTTTAGGACAGGCAGTTTGGTTTTTTAAAACCCAAAACATCAAAATTACATCACCACCGTTAAGGGCAAAGTTGAAGAATTTTCTGCACTTTTATCTTAATAATTAAAAAAAATGTATGCTTTTTGTTGCCTCTAAATTTCCATGATATATGTTCTTCTCATTACATACTGCTTTTGAAAATGGAAGGGAGGTGCTCTGAAGAATCTTAACCTTAAATCTTACATAAGAAAAAGGATCTATTACCAAACTTTAAAAACATGACTTTCTTAAATCATAACTAAATGGAAACCTAGAAGTTCACAATTATTGAACCTGACATTAACAGTATTTTTAGCCAACCCTGTATTTTTCAGGTTTCAACTCCAAGCATTACGGACCATCACTAAAAGGTCAGAACTAGTGACCTCCATTTCAGAACTTCACAAGCCCAGAAATGCTCACCACTTGGCTCCCATACAGGGCATCCTCACACTTACAGACACTTTCATTTGCCATGCACAGCTACCACCAAAAGCAACTGTTGTTTTCTCTCTTCTTTAAATCTTTACTGTGGGTGTTGCAAACCATGTCTGCTGTCCAGATGGAAAAGCAGCAATAGCAGATCCAATACCATTTTCTTCGCTATCTGAGGACATTCCCTTCATCTCATTGTCTTTCTAACCTCAGACCAGGAGTTTCAAGAAGAGCCTGCATTTGAATATGAATATTTGAATGTTTAGTTTTAATGGAATTCTTATTTCTTACCACTGTTAAATTCAAGACAGCATCCCTCTTTGAATATTCGTCAATTTAGCAGCCTTTCAGAGGTTTTTTTAAAAAAAAGAAATCCAGTTTACAGTTCAACTTATTCTTTAGAATAAAAGTCAAATTAAAAATATTCATACTGCTGTTTGGGTTTTGGTTCGTTTCTTTTTTAAACAAACTGCAATTACAGCAATGATAAAAAATTATTTTTCACCTCCAAGATTTAGTTTGAACACTGGCACTTAATACTTTCCAGCACTCAAAGGCAAGATGTCTGGAATTGCTAAGCAGCACTACTGCAAAACAAAATTAGACAAGATGCGTAAGAGACTTTACTGCCTTACCAATAAAGCACTTAGACTGTAAGTTTGCCCTCCACCCAGACTAAAGGGTGAGCATTTAGCTGCGGCGTGTTATAGATTGCCTCTCCTCACAGCACTGCATAATCCACCACTTGTTCCCTATTTGCTCTACTCACTTACACATGCATGAAGGTCAGGGTCTGAATCCCTTCTCATCCTGCCAGTCCTCACAATCCAGGTATACCCGAGGGGGGGAGTGTATAAGGGATAGATCTCTCCTCCTGCACTGCAAAACAGACAGCTTGGGCAACCATTAAAGATCACACCTTGCACCTCTGCTGGCTACACTGTTGCCTATGACTATCTGACCACAATTGCTATTGACTTCTTAGGCTGTCCTGCCAAAAAGAGCTGAACACCTCAACTCCAGGTTTCTTAAGCTCTAACACAACCACATCTCACTCTCAAATACATGACAGCAGCAACATTACAAAACGGCAGAGGAGAGGGTCAGGAATTAGAACCCGAAGAAAACAGACTGGTGCTTAGTCCATACCATTTTTCTAAGGCACTCTGAGCCTTACCGTCCAACCCTGTCATCTCCATACAGCCAGGAAGGACCCATGGCATCTTGTTACAGCAAACGGGATTTCTCTGCCCAGGCAACACTGGCCAGTGCACTCCCAGCGATGCTTCTGTGGACTTTCCAACGCCGAGACCAGCCACTCACACCTCATTTGTGGACGCAGAGACAAAACTGTGTAGCAGTGCATCCATGAGGAAAACGATTTCAACACAGCAGTGAAAATACAATAAGCAAGTAGTAATGATTTCCTTTCAGGCGAAAATCATAAGCATGTTTAACAATATTTCTAACTCCCCAAACACCTTCCCCAGTAGCCACAACCGGAGAAAAACAGGCTGCTGCTATAAAAGGTCAGAAAGCCTCCAGAATGCAGGCTATGCACAGAGCCACCGTTAGGACCCGTGACTATAAAAAGAAATCCGCAATTGCAAATCCTTCCACAAAAGTGCAAATTAAGAACCACAGAAAGGGAAAAGTGGATAAGGAATGTGAAATTACAGAAAAAAAACACAAAGAACTCCAGTTACTGTTAAAAAACAATCCCTTTTTTTCCAACAATCGATTCTGTTGCAAGACTGAGCAACAGATTAAAAAAAAATGGCAAATGCATACAGTAATATTTTCAGTTATGATTCACTGTCCCTTCCAGTACAAGAACTAGGAATCATCAATTAAAAGTTGCGCACAGCAGATTCAAAACAAAGAGAAAGTGACACTTCCCCAAGCAACATACATGGCAGCTGCCGAACACAATTTTCTACCAAATTCAGTGTCACCAAGCCTGAGATTAATTCCCCCAAGACACAAACCACTACACACTGTCACCGCACAGCACACACAGGGAAAGCATATTCTTGTCCTCTCCCCTCTCTGTTATTGACCACTATCAGAGATAGAATACTGAACTAAATGGAGCCCTTGGTCTTCACTTATTCCTTCAGTTACTTTTATGTTGTTATGTAATCTACAGTAAATATATAAATACAACACACAAAAGCACTGCAATTAAGCACTGCAATTAAGGATAAAAGCAGTCCAGCTTATTTCACTGGGAGCAATGAGGTATAGAAGAAGATACACAGATTTTTGAAACACAATATGTTAGTAAGAGTTGAAGTCTTAGAATAGCCTTTCTTTTCAGACAGCAAGCACTGCTTTAGACTGGAATTTGTATTTCCTGAGTAAGGTAAACTTCTGGCATTAAATCATAAATTAAAAGTGCAGTCTTGCATAAATTTCTTTTAATTATTCCTTTTAAGGCATTGTCTGCATATTTTAGGACCACAGAGGGGATCTTTAAAAACAACAAAAACAACCAAACAAAATAGGAAAAAACCCACCACAACCAACAAAAATATAAACCAGTAAGAGTAATTGGATGCAGCTTTTATTACTATTTTTATAGTGCCTTTCCATCACCTGACGTGAACTAAATACTTTGGCAATTTTATGTAAGGCATTTTAACTGTGAGTCATCTGCAAGTATGCTCCTGCATACTAAATAAGCTGAAAACAGTTGGTACTGCATGCTGAGTGACACTCCGGTTTTGCTTAAATCTTCAGACTCCATCTTCGTACGGTATTTCTGTTCATTTTAGAAACAGCGTATTACAGGTTGCATATCTTTGCTCCTGTTCACCATTTTTATTCACCAGTACAGATCTGCATTTAAATTTCAGGTGAGTCATTAAATCCAGTGAAAATGCCAGTCTTGGTTCTCACGGAGACTTAACTGCAACCATAAAATCATCTTTTGTTCTTTTTACAACCTACTAATACCTTGAGAAGACATCTGTGTAGTAACTTGACTAGGAAAATAAAGACAGAAGATCCAGCTAGATAAGCCTTCTTGAACTGTACTGAAAGAAAAATAGAAAACCTTGACCTATGCAAAGCTTACTAAAGATAGCTTCCACAAAATAAAAATCCACTGTGTTAAACCATTAAATGTTTTTCTTACTCAAGTTCTCAACTACAAATGTACTGGTTTACCAGAACACAAACCCCAAAACCTGTAAGGCCTTATTAATCAATCGTTTTTTCATTATTTTGCTTATACAAACAAATCACAATATCTAACAAACAAACAGCAAAAAAAATTCTCACTGTTTTCACAGAATAGACAGAACAACCAAATTCTAAGAATTAACTACCCTCACCTGAAATATTTCATCCAGAATACAATAATGATAACATACTGATGTTCAGGGAGGGAAACCAATAGCTAACTACAATTTAGGATTTTAGAGTGTAATTAAGAGTTTAATCTATGCTAGCATTAAGGACCCGTCTTATCATATATGTCTTCATGACTTAAGTGGTCATACTATGCCATAGCGAACTGCAATGTGCTTTCGTTTCTCATCCAGTAGGTATCTTGTATTTACATAATTCAGCTGCAAGGAAATAACATTTAAATAAGACAACTTTTAAGTACAAATAAAAGCCACACTGACCATATTGGTACATATGCAAAACAGGATGTCAAAACAGTTCTATGTACATGAAACACCACACATATTGTAGGTGCACAGAAGGAACAAATGCACGAGTTAAAAATTACCTTCAAAGCCAACTTGCACCTCTTTGGAAACATTCTTTCAGAATCCCTACATTTATTCAATTCTAATTGCAACTTCTTTTTAGGCACTTCAGGAAACTCTAACTTATTTTGATCAGAGCAGACAAAAACAAACCCCCTAACAAAAAGATTATCCAGGTTTTGCAATACATGGCTGGAGCAGAGTTAGAGCTTCCATTAACACTTGAAACCTGGGACAGTTACACGAAAAAATTTCTTGCTATTTCTGTTCATGTTTAACAAAACATTCTATTCAAATATTATCACACAGTAAAACACTTTCAGGTCTCCAGGATGCATATTTTACAATTACTGCCTGGCTGTACAGTTACTCAGAATAATTGCTTGTCCCACCTGCCATTTTTTCCATTGAGAATAGCTTCTCAAGAGGAAATTTTTCCCAGTCCTTGTATTCTGATATGCCACAAGCAGGAATCATGATTTATTCTACTTTAAAGTAAATATTACCATTAAAGACCAGGCACTATTTCAAACCAACCGGGCAATCACAATTTAGAACTTTCAATTCAATAACTGTAATGTTGGCGGGGGTTTATTCCAACTATGCTATTATGAGCAGTATTATACCTTTTATACAAAGACTTCTTCATGTTTCTGATAACAACCATTAAAGAAGTTGAAAATAAAGTCACCTTTTTTTGTCCAGTCTTCTGTCCATTTGGCCTGGAACCTACGTACTGACTTCCAGCATCCTCCCACATAATGTCTGTATTGTATGTCCTCATCTTCAATGGCATAGCTCTCCAAGTCTCTGTATTCTAATTCACCATGAATCCAGAGGAACCCAGAAAGGACGCTGAGACATCATTTGTGGTCCTGAGCACACTACTTCATTTCCCTGTCCCTTTGTCTCATCTCAGTGTTTCTCCATCTTGTCTACGTGGAGTCTGTCCCTTTCAGGCGGGAATGCAGGGAAATGCACACTGTGCATTTGTACAGCAGCATAGTGGAACCCTCGCCTCAGCCGAGCCCTCCGGGCACTACGTAACACAGTCAATAACTGTAATTAATTTTGTCCGTTGTTTCCTCCTGTACCCGAATGCTGCGGTCTTTCCTCTGATAACCGAGTACACATTTTAGCTCCTCAGGTTTTGCCTCACTAGCAGTATCTGTTGTTCCCCTCTCCTCAGATCTACCTAGACCCAGATCTTTAAGAAAGACACAGTAATTGGTTCTCTTTGTTCAAGTTTTATACCAAAATTCACTTCCTTCAGGGAAACAAGAAGCGATTCAGAATTAAAATACCAATGTTACATGGAAAATTGTATTTTATGCACACACACATATACATATATATATATAAAATCTCTTATCAAACTAATGGATGAAGAGAAGGACCAGTCTGTAAAGACCAGTCTGCAGATCCTGCGGTACAGATTGGGCCCTCTGACAATGGTTTAAATTATTTCAATAGACTCCTATTGACATTAAACACAGGAGAATACTCAGAAAAAACATTCATGTACTTTCATCGATGCTCGTACACACACACCCACGCAAGCAGTCAAGAGTCCAACAAAGCCAGAGCTCTTCTGGCAAGGCAGACCTCCAACCAAAATTAGCGTTTTGTGCCAGCACTAGTCAACAGTTTCTTTGTGTCAGTCTCTTAAATACTGCAGCACATACTGCTAGACAGAAAACGCAAGTCTCTTCCAGGTAACTACCCCTAATGTGACTATTTAAAAGCTCCCATTATGGATGCCTCTCACAGAGCAGAGATGCCAATGTGGAGAAATCAGAAGTAATTTGTGCCATTTTAAGTGACTAAGACACTACACTTCGAGGAAAACTAAGTCAAATTTGGGTTAAAGCACAGGCAGGTCACCTACACTAGCATATCACATCACTACCACTTAGTTGCTGTCACTAATGCAGCACCACATAAGAAACGTTAAAACATCAAGATGTAAATGTCTTAGTATCATGTCTAGCACTGAAACAGTGCCAAATATAGCCAGATTTGTTAAAGCTTCTCTGACAGTTTAGGGACCCCTTCCTTAACCAGGAAACACTGACAAAAGATTTGCTTTGATTTAGAGACCAAAACACAAAACTTTTCTGCCTTCAGGTTAAAAGTCAAATTTGTGACAACTCATGAGCTGGATTTAATCATTCAAACAGTGGAGGAAAATCCAGCTTTGCAAATGCAAAGTGATGCAATATTTTTGTCCAACTATCATAAGACTTCAAATATTTCTTTGCCAAAGACTCTTTAACATTTATTTCTCTCAAATCAAAGCTAACTTCAATGTTTTAAGTTTTCATATCTGTTTATTTACAGAGATTTGCAGAAATTCTTCTTGTTGTTCATTGTGGCCATCAGATTAATTGTGCCTTTTAGTTGCTCTGATAGCAATAAAATATTTTACATACATATCAGGCATATTCTACAACACAATCTAAAGGTTCTTTCATATAATCTTTCTCCCCTTGTACAAAACTCTCTTTTGAAGTGATGTATATAGCCATTAGGTACTGTTCTTAAAAAAAATGTTGGTAGCTTCCTAATGAGAAATACTTTTTTTTTAATTTCTTTCTCATGCTGTTTCTGGAAAGTAAAGAAAAGCCACGTGTCAAAAGGTCTTATAATTCACTTCCATGTCCAGAGTTGGAATAAGGTATAATAATAATTCTGATTCCTTAAGAGTACTCTAGTCACTGACCACTTTAATTCTAAAAATGTACTTTTATTCATTATGGAAAAAATCCTGCCATCATGTTATGTGGTTCGGTTCATGCTGTCTTGCCTGGACCAATACAGATTCTAAAACTGTTGACAAGCCCTGAGGTGAGGCAGGTTGAACTCCAGAAATCACTTCTTTTTTATCCCTCTCTAGGTGGACAAACACTGGAATAAATTGCCATGAGACACTATGATCTCTGCATCTGCGGAGGTGTTCAAAAGCTAAATGGACTAGACGAACTTCCAACCTCAGTGAGTCTGTAAAAAATCCAAAAAATGTCAAGTGTTGCATTACTAATAATTTTGACTATTCAGACTGCATTAATCACCAAGGCAATCCCAGTTCAATTAAAACACCTGCTCAGTGCCCAGGAGCAGCCAAAAATCAGCAGGAAAACAACAATGGTTATAATTAATTTGGACTTTACAGTTTTGATCAATCAGTCTCCACACAATTTACAGTGGGTGGAATGCAACTTCATCTTCAAAATATAGATGGAAGTCTGGGTATAAATTCCCACATTGATACACATTTTAACAAATCCAGTTTTAGCAGCAGAGGTAGAGGATACAGAGGGTTTTTTATAACTAAAGAGGGTTTTGAGGATTATTTTTCAACAACATTGTACTTAAGCTTCTTCTTTAGAGGATGAGTTTCCACAAATCAGAAGCTACATTGCCTAGTGGCCTACCTATCCCTAGTAAAAAATATATTTGTAACAGGACCCTCAGTATCTTCACTCAAACAGCAATACTCATAGAGGTCCTTTCACGAGAGATTCTTAACCAAGTATTAGGATAGAGGGGTAAGATTTAATTGAAGATGAAACTTACTAAATACTTCAAAGATCCCAAGTTCCTTATGCAACAAGTAGCCTGAAACCATAATACTTGTTCCACAGGTGATCTTTACAACCTGTAGCTAAACAAAGTAGCACTTAATTCTTCAGTTTCCTGGACTCTACTGTCTTGCTAGCCCTCCAATCTGATTTCCCTCCACCTGATACAAAGGAAAAGCTAAACCAAAGAGAAAAATGAATATCACAATATTTATTGCTTAGAAATCAGTCCATATTTAAGTTAAATAGTTAGGATCAGTCATAAATCACTGCATGACTCAACGTTTAAAATTATCTTTCAAAAAAAAAAAATAACCTTTTCATTCTTCATCTTGCAACCTCCAAGATTAAGATAATGCATAGTAAATCTCCTCTGTTTAACCCCATTTGCCAACAAAACTATGCCAGCTGAGTGTGCAGCTAATTACTAAAATGTACCAGAAAAATGCAACAAGATTTCTAATGCCCAAATTCTGAAGAATGAAAAAAAAAAAAAATAAAAGAAAGGGGGGAAAAAAGAGAGAAAATAATTCATTGACACTTTTCAGTGGTTTGATAGCTCCTTGAAGCAACCTTAGTAACCTAACATACTGTTAAAACAAAAAAACTCAAAACAAAAAACCAAACGAAACAATACAAAAACACAAACCAAACAAAAAACAATTAAGCCATAATATAAAAATAATTCTTCTGCATAAGAATAGTCTTCAATTTCAAACAATACTGGACAGGAGGGTTCCACATTGCATTGCAAGCAGTACCACAGTTTCATAGATGTCGTGTTGGCTAACCAGCTGGGAATGATACCTCTATCAGCTAATCTTTAATAATACTCTGCTTGTCCCCTGGATCATCTCCAGATCTCCTAACAATAGCTTCTGGCAACCTCCAGAGTCAGTTCATGAGCATCACATTGTGCAACAACAATTGCAATGATATTTTGAATTGACACATGTCCAAACTGGAAAATATCATGACAGACTCCGTGCACACTTCAGCTACAAAGAACTCCTCTCTGCAATTATTAATGTTCTGCGGCCTTGGGCTCATCACCATGCACTGGGTTTTGTACGCTGTTTGCCTCCACTACTTGCTAAAGACTGTCTCAACATACAGCATGTGAAAATCCAAACCATGGCACAAATGACGGAATCTGAAAATACAACATGCCAACAACAGCTAAGGATGCAAGCTATCATCCCTAGATAGGATATTAAAAGAACAACATCGATGTAACAGAAGGTTCACAACCAAAACCTAGTGAATTCTAACACTGCTGACTGATCACACTTTCTCATTTGAATTTTTTTACACATCCAATTAAAAAATAGTCCTTGGCCACCAGTCGTGAAATCAGGATCTTCTGTTAGCACTGAAGTAAAAGGTTCACAATTCCAACTGAACCTGATAAAAAAAAATTTCAGGTAAAATGAGATAACTGTATGTTATCACAAAATGTATGTCCTTATGATTTTACTATACTGTACCTTCTTACTGAGGAACACAGAGTAGAGCTTGCTTTCTACCTTGGGCTGGGGGGGAGGAGGGGGAGAGGGAAAGCAAAAAGAAAAGGAAAACCAGACAGAATTTCCAGGACAAAGAGCAGGTATGGCTCCTGATTGCCTGAGATTTAAAAAATAAAATTAAAAAAAAAAAAAAAAAATCCGAAAAGACACAAAAATTTTAGGGGAAAAAAAAGTGATAAGCTATATTTTTTTATATTGTAAAACTACTATGAGTTTAAGATACTTACAGTAATCTTATCTCCTTATGGTATAAAATCTTTGTTATGAGAATATATTGCATTTTAAAAGAATGCAAAATTTAAGTCAAGAAATATATCATCCTTTACTTCAGCAAGAGTTGCATGAGGAGAACAAAAAAATGTAGGTTCAGTTTTAAAAGAGAGCAAGAGGTTGTTTATACATTCTTCAGTTTTTCTCAGGATAGTCTTCTTCAAGACAAAAGACTATCATTTTAGGGCTCACCCCTCTGGCTCTTCATAAAGAAAGAGATACATGTTTTTGAAAGAATTGAAAGAATTTAAAGTTTGAAAATGTTGTTTCAATTTTATATATGGGTTAGTTTAGACAAAAAAAAAAAAAAATCCCAAAACCCCATACACAAATTCCTACAAGGTCAAGAACAACCATGAAACAGCATCAAGAAAACCTGAACATAAATAATATTTGTATTTTCAAGCATCAATATTTTCTTAACTCTGATCAAATTAACTCCTGTGTTTAAGAGAAAAAAAAACAAATAACTGCTATACAACATTTTAAGTAAACACTGTCATGAGACCATTTGTAACAATTAGTTTCCAACAGAAGTCACTGGACAAGACAGCTGGAAAACAATGACTGTTGAAGAAATATGCAAGGGAGCAGAGGTTTGGTTCCGTGTATGGAAAATAAGTCTGAAGAAACTTACAGACAGCAAGAAATAAGTTGGAAAAGGACCAGATACTGCCATGAAAACCACGTGTAAGCAAGAATAGTGATTGAAGGTCTCTCAGTTTAAGCCTTTCAGTTTTACTCTAAGCCAGGAGCTCAAGTGCTGGACTAGGCAGAGTAGAAAAATAAGAGCATAAGGTAAAAACCTGAATATTCCTATGCATTTTCTCATTATATATTCTGCTTCAATGCAAGTGCAAGGTAAATTACTCTGATAGCAGATATATTTTAATGTTTACCTGTTCTCTACAATGAACTTGAAAGTGTGCATAATTTTCACTATTTCGCCACTGCCATAGTTAATATCCAAGGCTGAAAAAGCAGCACTGCACAGCAAGAGCTCAGTTCCATCCAGTGCTGATATTCCTAAATTGGACGTTAGTCAATTTAGGAATTAGGGCATTAGTCAATTTATTTGGTGCAGACACCAAATAAAAGTCACAGGTGCGCTTATGATGTTTCAGAAACTTCGTGACAAGATGGTTTCTTACCTTGAAATATAATTAATACTTTCTTCAATAACTAAACAAAAGCAATAGTAAAGATAAAAGCTTCAAGACAAACAGATCTCCCAGCCTTGTAATGCAGACCACGTAAAAGGACATATTTTTTAAAAAATATGTTAGGAAAAATATGACACTAAAATAGTAAAAGAAAGTAGGAAAAAAGAAGTGGTTTGCACGTATCAAGCACCTAAAAAGCAGTACTCCCCCACAGCAGAGATGTCTTTCTTAAACAGTATATGTAATCTCAAATCCAAATTAGAGTTGACTTTGGGCTCTGTGGTCGACAGAATAAAATTTATGCTAGACACAGCAAAAGCACACTGATAACAGAAAAAAATACAAATGCAACTCTGCAAGAATGACATTCAGCTTCTTAACAAAGACATTGGGGAGATTGGTAGAAAAAAGAAAAATCCAACTTTCTTCTCAGAAAAGAGCAGCATGTAACTGATTATTACCTTTGCTGAACTGGACAAGATGATATATCTGAGTGGCAAAGTTGGAACAGTTCACCATTATATGTAAATATTTTGATGGAAAGTTAGCAATGAGTACACAATTTTAAACTAATTGTGCAAAAACCAGGTCACACACTTCCGGTGCAGAAGCAAGACAAATATTAATTGTGCTTAAAATGGCAGACAAGGATAGGAATTCAACGCATTTAGGCTATTATATACAACAGCACAGAACGCAATTAGTGTATGATTCAGCTCTGCTTATAATCTAGATAAGGTTTGACATTAACGTCAGTGAGAACAGAACCAGATTTATAGAAACCGTACGTAGAGACCCTCACAGTCAGGGACCAACAAACCATTTCATGGAATGTTTAGCAGTTGAAGAGTTGATTATCCTGCTAGACAATATACTAAAATCAATTAATTTACATTTGGATTGCAGTATCATTTAAGCAATAGGTAAAAGAGTCAGGTTTTTATTTGAAGCAGCCTTTGTAAACCAGGATTTGTTTTTAGGCTTCTGGCCAAAAAATATATTTGTACCGTAAGTATTTTCTTCTTTGCTAATAGAATAACCTTTAACAACCTGTTACACCAACCTGCCTGGTTTATGTATTTCTTTCATTTAAAAGATTTATTCCTCAGGCAGGGAAAATGAGATCCAGCTAGAAATTTTGAAAGGAACATAATTATTTTCTTTAGCTGATTACTCTGTTTAAAGGTATACAGTAAGGCTACAAACCCATTTCAATTGCAGAACTCCCTGTTTCTCTGCCCCTCCCAATAAAACAATTTACCAGGGTACAACCACTAATAGCAAACTGTAACTTTTGAATAAGAACTTACTACAACAAAGTGTGCTTCCCAAGCTCTAGATGTGGTTCCAATAGTCAAACTGTAATTCTGTAACAGACATAAATCATCATAAAAAACCTCACTCATCAATAACAAGTCACATAGGTACATAAAGAAGTACTTTTATTAGCACTCACACGCTCACACAGTTCACCATCCAATCCAACTCATTCAACTCATTGAATGTGTGTTCCAGCCCATGTTAGTTTGTTTTGTTAGTAAATCAAAAAGTGCAGCAAGGCCCTCTCATGTAAACAGAAATGCAAATGCCATGCATAGAAACAAATGTCCCCTATCAAGTTCTGAAGGTTGAGCACTTCTCACGCACTATATTAATTGGGTTACTTTACAGGATTACAGCTTCAGAAAACTGATACAGTAACTCTCACGTAGAAGTTGTCAGAGTCAGTAGAACACACCTCTGCGCAGAAGGCCAGAGTAAACAATTCCCTAAGACCGGCACAGGATGTCTGCAATGAGGTGACTTACCAAGCCTGAGGGACAACCCCCAAAACAAACTGGTTTGCAAGGAAAGAATATTGTCACTGATGCTCTTTTATCTTTACAGCTTGTCAAGAGAAAAATAAACTGTAGAACAGAAAGCAGAATAAAGAATGCACATATCAGAGAAAGTATCTAATTCTGCTTCAATAACAGATTTATAGTATAAGGAAAGAAGAAATACAGAAACTTCAACTGCAATTGCAGCTGACATACAAATTATAATATAGAATCCAACTAGAAATCTCAAAATAAAAACCAGCAATACATTACTTAGGACACAATCAGAATAAAGTGATGCTTGTAACATTATCAACAAAACATGTCAACATTGCACCTTGATATACTTTAAACCCACATTCATTTAATTTTCAGTAGCTTAAAAGAGGTATGAAGATTCCTAGACCAGAAGGGAAAAAAAAAACAAAAAAAAATGCTTTCAGCTGGTTGTAGTCAATAAATAGGTGTAAATATTTCAGTATTTAAAAGTGCAGGAATACAGTTTTCTGCTGAACCGAACCACATGTCTCACCTAGAAAAAGATACCTCTATTCACCTTTAGGAACATGAAAACCCAACTCTCACTATCTAATTACTCATTTTTCACCTCCCACTCATGGAAAATGAAAGTGTTCCTTCTTGCATCTAAACTTAAATTACACTTTCTATATAAAAGCATTTATTTATTTTGAAGAAAAGCCAGGCAACAAGCCTCTCAAAAGGATGACAAAGCTCACCTATATGTTCTGACATCCTTCCCTCCTACACTCCATCCCTCTCCTTTTCTAGACAAATTCTGTTCATTTGAAACTGAAGATTTTAGTCTTTTAGTTCAGTAATCTGAAGCTTTCCAGAGGTGAAGCATGCAAAGGAAAAGGAAATTGCAGACTAATCATACATCAAAATAAACGATGTGGAGATACACATATTACTGAAGTTCTCATTAAAAACTCTCACCTACTTAGTAACTTTATGCAACACACTTAATACACTTATTGTCTTGTTCTGAGAGAAACAAACAAACAAAAACATTGTCTTTGCCCTTTGTCAGATCAAGAGAAAAATGTAAAATAAAAAATTGATAAGGAGAGAAATTGCAAATTTATGAGCTCCCTTGAAGAAAATAACCTTCTACCAATTTGAATGAATGCTTAAATTCATAACTAAAGACAATAGCAAGTCCTACTACAGGCTTAGGTTGAAGCTGTGTCACACAAAATCACGAAGAGCAATCAAACCCAATACCAAAAGACAGGGGTCTCAGTAACTTTAACAAGAACAAGGGAAAACAAAAAAAATTAAACAAAGTTTGGGACTCAGATGTTGAAACTCCAAAGGAAAGCAATTTGAAATGAACCAGAAGATAGGGTACAGAACAAACGCAGTACTCTTCTTGTACAAGATACCATTATCAGATTCCAAAAATGGACTTGGAGGCATAACATTGCAAGTAATATTCTGAAACTATCCAAACTGCAACAACATTTCTTCTATAGAATTTCAGAAACCTCATAGCAAAATGAATTTTACAGGATGTTTCCACAAGAACTCTGGTCAGCTCAAAATGGAGACCAGCCCTCCACTGATGATTTGTTTACAATCCTTTTTTCTTGCAAGCTTGAAGATTCTTTTTCCATCAATGTACCAGTATCAAAAGTAGTAACTTTTTTTATGCATAATTCATTACATTAGACATATCAGAAGTGATTAAAGAGTAAATAATAGCTGACATACCTTATCAGGCAGTCAGACTGTCATGTCAAGACCTACTGAAAAACATTGTAGGATATGAATAATTAACTCGCAAGCTTACCTTACTGAAACTCAGTCAACAACGATAGAATACCTATGGCATTTGTGTTTTCTGGATTTATCTAGGTAGCTATCACCCTCCTGCAATTATTAAATATTAAACTATTGGGGGTTTTTTGCGAACAAGTTTTCGGAAGGACTCACTGCATAATTCCAGGAGTCCAATGAACTAGGAAGATTTCTTATGTACACACCATTAAATACAACCTGCATCCATGTTATCTTTACTATTGCAGTGTTGTATTTGCATCTATGATGGTACTGATTCATGGATTCTTCACTCAATAGTCATACTTCAGCAACGCTGTATAACATTTCTGGCCCTGAAAATTCGTACAGTGTTATTTGCACAGACTTTTATCTCTATCAGTTCATTTATTAGGAGAGCTAGATCTCTACAGCCACACTTGCAGGGATAGATCTCATGAATGAATTGTTCCATGTCTGCATGAATGCAACACTGCAGTTCCTTCAGGTGCCTGCTGGTACGTGTCAAATCATGAGACAAGTCTTTGCTTTCTGTGTTAGCTGGGGTAATAAAAACAGCAACCAGAACCCACATTTATTTATATACAAGCTTTTAAAAGAAGATTAATCCAACACTTAAGCAATGAAGGGGTATTAAATTACCTCTAATACCAGAAGAAAGGTTTTCTCCATCCCTATTTCATTCTCACTGATTATTTCCCTGCACCACATATTGTTAATTTTTTTACTTTCCTGTAGCATGGAAAAGGGGATATACATTCCATCTCCCTGGTACGTGAAATAAGACTATGTAAATGCACATAACTGTCCGTGTATTAGCATTGCAAAATCTACTTCGTAAATGTGCAGAAAATAGTCAAAAACATGAAGTCACACAATTGGTGCTTATTTTTTGGCAAATCCCCAGTGTTAGGATCACACAGAATTTTCATGACTGTTGCAGGGCTAAAGGTTTCTTATCCACCTGTACAGGTATTTAGGTTTCTTCGGTACCACTGGAACCAAATACTTTAACAAAGACTGCTTCAGGATGAAGACTGTGTGTCTGCAGGGAGAGGTTTAATGACCTAGCTTGTGTTTAGCATGCCTCTGTTAGTTCTAACTAAATTATTCCATTTTGCAAGTAGAAAATAAACACACTGTAGGGGATCTTCAAATGTTTATCAGCATGGCTACATTCCTGATGTACAACGAAGATCAGTTATCAGTGGATGAATCCAACTATCCAGTGGTTTACTGAGTCTTATGCAAATATATCCAATTGCCTAGGCTTACCTTAAAAACTCTGTAAATTCCTTTCATTCCTCCACCTAAATTTTTCTATAAGGAATTCCGCTTGTCCATCAGAGGAATGAAGATGCTCATATACCAAGAGAAATTATGTGGCATATTCAGCAAAGGAAGATACCTTCCTCTTTCCGATTTTCCTTTTTATGAAAGCAAAGAATGCATCCCACACAAATCCCAGGCACTCACTCTTGCCAACTTTGCCTGGTTTGAAAGGAAGAAATATAGCTGTAAGAGACAGCCATTTCTGGCTTGATTCCACTGATACAACTCCACTTTCTGGTAATCCTCAGGAAAACTCACAGAAAGCCAATGCAGATTTTGTATTGCTTCTTTTCATCATTCCTTTGAAAGAAGAATTTAAGCAATTCAGTACACTCAGTTTTCACAGTAGGATTCCAGAGAGGCTTTCACACAGGTAGAGAGACAGGACATGCCAGCATTTGGTATTTGGTTCTGCCAGCTAATATCCATCAGATATTATTTCCCACAGCCAAGTGAAAAACAACCAGGTAATACAAGTATGTTCTTATGCAGCATTAATTACTCTGAAATCCTCTGGGAAGCTGCCTCACAAAATGTAATGATCTTGTTACTCCCTCTCGGTGGTCCTAAAGTGTTCAGAATATGAAAAAAATCCAAATTAAACGAAACAAAAAACTTGTCGTCCACTAAAATGTGATCCATGTTAAAAATTAACTGATCCATGTACCTTACAGAACGTGTCTTATAGAATTTTGCCAAAGTCCATCTTGGAAGTCTACTGAATCACTAGGTAACCTAATACATTTATAATTTTCTTCAAGGCCATGGCAATTATAAGGAAGTCATTCCGGACTATGATAAACATTAAAGTATGCCATGACACTGAAAGAATAAACTCATCTTTTCATTTAAAATTTAATGTAGCTGTTAGCGTGAACACTCTTACAAAGACATTAATATTCCTTTCAAACTGACCATTATAGCATTACATTTAAACAGAAACTGCAGCTGAGAAATAAGTTAATACAGCTCGTGTTATGACACCTTACCTATACTATCTTTCCCTTTCCTAAAAGGAGACACCTAGATATTATTTTGTTTTTATTAAGCAATTTTGATAAGATAAGCAAACCTTCTACTTAATTACATGCCTCAAACATACATTCGTTCCAATCCGTAGCTGAGTAACATATCACTGGGCTCTAGAAGCAGCAACATATTTGAAGAGTTTAAAGCCCTTCACCTCACAAGTTGCACCATCATTATGTAAAAAAAAAAAAAAAAAATTAAAAAGAAAAGCAAAAGTTCTTTAATAAGTGAATACATAATTAGTTAATGAATCTCACACTTAATAGCATAAAACTACCCTGCAGTAAAACCACATGGGAGCTACTGCTAGTCTTTGTTAGGAAACTGGGGTGACCTCTTCCGTGATGATGTTTCAGGCAGTAGCTGCCCTTAAGTTGCTCTCTCTCTCCTTTTTTTTTTTTTTTTACAAGGAGAAAAAAGAAATACCATTGCTGTGCTCCCGATGGCCACATAATATTGCAGTAAGCTCCATACTGCTGTGGTTGCTTTTAAAAGGCTTAAACTGTTATCGAAACTAGTTCCTTTATGCCTTTTCTCGGTTACCAAGATGCATCAGGCAGACTCTTCAAGAGGCCCTCCACTTCCAGAATGGTACAGACGGCACAGCCAGACAAGTGCACAAGCGCCATGCACTTGCAAAACATAGTATCGGTCTTTAGCAGAATACAGACTAGAGATGTTAAATGATACCTAACTTTGATATAGGAAGAAATTCCAGGGTGTAACTATGTGTCAAACAAACATAGCAAGATAAAATCCTTTCATTCACCCTGATAAAACGTGCTCATTTTAGAGTTCAGAGGTTATTTATGTACCAGTATCATGACACCAAAAAAACCAAATTTATGTCACTGAAGTTTTATTAGGAAGTATAAGAATACATGCACAGTTCTTGACCTTCCTTCTGTCATCCACCTCAGCTACTTTTTCAGTCAATTCAGGAAGTTTAAACAAAAGCCTAGGTGTAACTGAGAAAGCAAAACCAAAACTAACTCCAAGTTTCAACATGAATCACCCATAAATATAAAAATTTTATTTTCAGTTTAACACACATACTTCCTGGGGTCAATCCTCTGACAGTATTTCCCCACACGGTTTCCAGTCTTTTACCTAGATTCAAAGAAATGTTTCAACACGTCCCTATCTGTGCACAAGAAAGACTAGTGTACTTTCCTGAATTAGGATCATCCTGTGCACTTTCCACACAGCTACAATTAGAGGAAAGACCACCTATAACAATATGCCTGTAGTAACATAGCATTTAAATAGAGAAGTGAAAGTCAGACGTAGCTCTCAAGACCATTGTAAACCTTGGGTCAGAAATTAACTGGAATTCTCGCTTTGCAGTCTGTCCACAGCTTAAGTTCCTACAATGGATTTTCCTCAGGCCTTCACAATAATAAAGAGCAACATGCATCAAAACATCTTCAGGAAATGCAGCTCTGTCTCTCAGAACAAGAGACAGCCAACTCACAGGGCTAGCAAGAAACCTCCCTGGTGGACTATTTGCTACAGAGTTTCCTCAGCTGCCTTCTCAAACATCTGATAAAGACAACTTTCAAAAGCAGAACACTGGACAAGACAGTACACACACTAAACAAGTATTTTATCCAGTAGTATAATTCTAATGGTGGTATGAAATGTTTGGCAAATAATTCTGGAATAAAAAATTTATATATAAAATGTTCACATGCTATTCCCAAATACGAGATGGACTACGTGTCCTGGCTAAAACCCATTCACTACAAACAGCCTGTCCAGCTCAATTCCAAAATAGAATTTGAAATCATGTTCAGTATCTGTACTGCAGTGCAGTGCCTTAGAAAGGAAGGTACAAATGCTGCAATCTCAACCACGCCATCCCTCACATGAGCTGTTAAACAGTGGTCTCTTGTGTCAGTCCCTGGTGTATCTTCAAAAGTCACACACTGACAAGTAACACTTTTTAAAATAAACAAAAAATATCCAAAGTGTTTTTCAGCATTATTTCATTCTAAAATTGCTTCTAACATCCAAGATTGCTTTTGAGCATTTTCTTCAGTGCATTCTGGGAATCATGTTTGTATGTTTGATGACTGCAGCTACCAGAATGTAATGTATTGTGATAAACTCCTTTAAAGATAAGCAGTGCATGAAAAGCATCTAGGGACTTAAAAAAAACAACTTTTTTTTCTGTTCTATTTTACTGAGAGATCCCCATAGCAATTCTTCTGATTTTTAGTGACTTATTTTATAATAATCTTCAAACCTCATTTCTCCAGGTTCCTTTTGTGCCCTCTTATTCCACAGAATCTTCATTTAGGATGGCATCTAAGTGTATGATTGTTAGGTAGATTTAAAGTGACATTCGTTGTTTAACTGCTGCCATAATGAGGAATATCTGAAATAGAAGTGACTCTGGAATCACAGAACTCATGTCCTTGAGATGTGAATACATTATATTCCTCTTTTTGGAACGAAGCATTCATTCTGCCTAAACTTAATTCTTTTATTACCTGAAGCATTAAAACGCAGCACTGAGTGAATAAAATCTCTTGCACATCAAACATGAATCCTAAGTAATGTTTAACTTTATTTAAAAGTACTTTTCCAGTGTTGCAAAGTAAACTTAAACTTTTCTCTGGCAGTTACACTCAGAACTATTAAGTCCATGTAGAAAATCAGGCAGCACAGAATATGTTCACACAAGCAAAAATTCTATATTACTGCCACTTTCTAATTAAAAAAAATGAAAAATAAAAGAGTACAACATGGAACACCGGCGTTTTGACCTTTACAGAAAAAAAAAAAAAAAAAGGTGAAAAAGAGATGATGACTCCATCTGACCTGGGGAAAATATGCTGCTCACACTGATTATGCTTCTGATTCCTGACAGGCATGGTAGTCTTCACTGTCTCAGCAGACAGTGAGAAAGACCATAACCCTGTCGGCCCTAATTTAGTGTGTCCTGGTGGTGTCTTCTACCATAAATAGCTAAAAGAAGGCCTGCCTCTATATTGAGAAACTCCACAACTCCAAAAAAAGTGTATATACTGCCATCAGGAATATCACAAGATCATATAGCTAAATTACACATTTCTCATCACTTTTAGGTACATATTGCTCCCAAAATTCAGGACACCCTTAATGAATATAAGGAACAGATATAGGCAGTATTTCATTGAAACATTGCAATTGTTTTAATCTCTTCACCAGCTTGTCATCCCACCCCGTGCAAAGGCCTTCCTTTATGGAGATTCTATGTCACGAAAAGCAGTCCTTACATGTGTGCATTATGGAAGGAGACCATGCATTTAGGCAAAAACATTTTCTGTTTTCTCCTGCAACTTTGAACTATCTTCACTCTGGTCAAACCACACATCCTTAAAAAAAAAAAAAAAAAAAAAAAAAAAAAAAAAAAAAAAAAAAAAAAAAAA
>VXAY01004260.1:204558-287341 GCA_013399855.1 Oxyruncus cristatus
ACGGGGTGCGGGTACCCGGGCGCCTGCAGCAGGTTGACAGCGCTGCCCGGCTGCCAGTGCCTGCCAGGGGGAGGGAGTTGCGATTAACCGGGGGAGGAGGGGGAGGCGGAGCTCCCCAGCCCCCCCGCCGCTGCAGGTGATCCGCAGCCCGCTCCCTCCCCACTCCAAACGCGCCTGCCAGCGCCCCTTGCCGGCTGCTCCGCGGAGAGGCGGCCCCGGCCAACGCGGGGGGCTCGGCCGGGGGCGCGCCTGGGGCGGTGATGGTGCTGCCCGGGCTCGCCTTACGGTCTCCTCACACGGATCGAGCCCGGAGCTGCACCAGCCCCCCGGGAGGCACCGGGAAGGCCGGCCGGCGCCGTGCCTGCACGGGCACGTCTGTCCCGCAGGAGTTCTGCGTGATGTGCTGCACTGAGATACCTCAGGAGACGTATTAATTAGACGGCTCTGCGCCAGTTTTTTGCCAGCCGACGGTACTGTCGGGGAAAAGAGGTGGAAGGTACAACATGGCTTCACCAGGTGTTGTACCTCAACCACCGTGTGAGTGAGTTTAACCCAGAGTGAATGTAAGGCTTTAAATACCGTTTCCTTGAAGGATAGCTACCGTGTGTTTACCGTAGCGTGAAGCCGAGGGCTGCTGTGGAATAGCTCATCTTTCATGAGCATTCGTGCAGACCGTACCTTAGCGTGGACACGTAACTCCATAGCAGGAAGGATGCTTGGCCTCCAGCAAAAAAGGGTCTGGCAAGCCACGAGAGCTGCCAGACTTTTAACAGCAAAAGCTCCCTGGAACAAATACATGGCAGAGAGGCTCTGCTAATGTGATGCAATGGTCATGAGGTGAGGACAACAGAATATCTTAAAAAAGAGTAAAATTGACACTGGATCATTGACAGCATAAAATGTGTTAGGGATGTGTGACTGCAGAAGGCTTCTGAAGGACCAAAACTGGTAAACATGATGAAATCACAGTTACTTTGGTAATCAGGCTGTGTGGCTAGAATAACAAAATACATGATAAGTGTTTCTAGAGAAGCCATACCCATGTATTGCTCTGTATTACTTCACACTGTTCAAGGACATAATGAAAAAGTGTTATCAAACACCTAGGAGATTTTATCATTACTTCCAGCAGTAGAAAGCCTGTTCTTCTGACAGATTGGAAACTGCAAGAGCACCCATGACCCATAAGGCCTCTAGAGCTAGTAATGTATGAGTATTTAAAATAGAGGTTCTGCTGATGAACTCCAGAGTTCTGCAGATGAACTCTAGCTAAGCATTTCCTTTATAGTTTCCTTGTTTCAGCTACTGCTGACTTCAAGAGATTTTTACCTCTCAAGCTTACTCCTGACTGAAAATATTTTTTCTAAGAATGAGAAAGACTTTTTTCATATTTTTCATTCATATTTAATTCAAACCTCTTAAATATCCCTTCCTCGATATTATTTAAAGTGAGAGATATTTCTTGAAACATACCCCAATTATGAGGAAAAAGTCCTGGGTTTGGATAACTTTAAAAAATTAGGATTTATGCACTGAACAAATATAATTGCACTTTATCCTACTCATAGCACAAATCAGTTCCAGCACTACTATTTGTGAATGTGTTTCATATGGTTGTAGATCTCAGTTCACATGGGTTTACAGGACCAAGGTCCGGATAGTAGAACATCCAAGATACCTTCCATAATGCTTTGAAGGTGAGTAATAGATCAGATGCCTGTTTTTTCCTGCATGTGATGGAAGGACATCAGAGAGAAAAGAAAGAAAAAAACTATAAATAGTCCACTGTAACATCACTGCCTGAAACATTTTGTACAGTTTTCAGCACATTATGACATAAGGAAAGTCATTCCAAGAATGTGGAACTGATGATACCTGGTTCCTCACAGATTTGGAGCTCATAATTAAACTCATTGGTGTTTAGCAAGATGAAAACTCCTTCTGAAGGTTCTCAATGCTAGGGCAGTAGTATTTCTCTAACATGCAGATTTGTTGATGTCTAATATAAGTAAAGTGTATGCTGCAGTTTTTCGGACACCAGACTATTATCTTCTGTGTTCTTTGCCCATGCATCTGTTGTAATGAAATGGCTAGTAGCATGTTATAATACTGTTAGTCCTCTGTTAAATTGCTGGAATTTTCCAGATAGTTCAAAAGATATTATACAGTAACAGAGATACATACACCACACCTGGCTACGTTAGATGATTTGCTTAGGAAGCAAAGTTAAAAGCAGTAAAGGTGATAGATTCTTCTGGAAACTTTCTGAACAGGGTGATAAAGGCCGAATGTAGTTGGAAGCACAGCTTCTTGTTTAATTATTCATCAAGGACAAATATTCATATGTGCAGTACACATAGAATATTGTATGTATGTATCTGCAAAATACATATTAAATATAGTTATAAAATATCCACAGAATGTAAAGTCAGCACATGCACAAAAGCCACTGAACAATCTAATTCCTGATGGACATAGTTTGACTTCCTCTACATTACCTGCCCACACCAATCAACTGCATCATATGTGCCTCTCCCTTTTGGCTCAAAACACTCAAGGTTACTCTACCCATGTGAAAAAATAAGGAATGTTTTCAAAACTGCGCTGGTGTTGTGTCTTAAATGGAATGCATTTTGGTTGATGTGAGGTTATGGTTAATTGCATTGAATAATTAAAAACAACTGATCGGTTTTAAGTGGAAATAACATGATAATTTCTATCATAACAGGAAGCAATGTAATGTTCACAGACTTGTTTCTTAGATGAATTAGTGGTAAAACTGAAAGAATAAACGTTGTCCATGGCTGATATTTGCAGGTGGAATTCAGTAGAATTGCATATTTTGTGTAGGTGTGGAGGAACAGGGCTCTTCACTCCAGGACTGCCAGTCCCAAAGATCAAGATGCCAATCAACCCCATAGCAATTAACTTTGTGTTCCCCACTGTTATTTGCTCGTTTTCAATCATACATTACATTTGATTATGGCCACTGTTTTGTACAAGTCTGAAGATTTTTATCACCAACTGACAACTGTGCTTTCTGCAGAAAAATGCAGAAAACACCAGATCCTACTTCTGCCAAAATAATCCCATACTGATTTGGGAATTTGAAAGTTTTAACTCAGCCTCTGAAAATTAACAGAAAGTTCTAGCAAGAAAATTGTAGTTCCTTGCAGCTCTAATTTATGGGGTTTTATCTAGTTGTCTTATAACATGCATGTAGCATGCCTACTTCTTTTTTACCCAATCCAGAAGCAGTCTTTCAAATTTTTGGTCCAGTTCTCCCACATTATGTGACCTGCTGCTTGCTGTAGACCTTTTGTTGCCCTGTTCTTGTTATGTTCTTAAAATCTCACTTGAAGTATGCCCATCTCAGTGCACGTTTGTAATTGTCACTACAACAGGTACTTTACTGAGTACTTTTTGCCTTTGGATGGGAAGGGCTTCTTGCTCCTGCAAGCCTAGTTTATCAAGGCAACAGCGCTGTGAGGACCCACAATATGCCCTTAACAATTTTCACCAAAAAAACCCAGGTTTCTTGGTGTAGTGCAAGGAAGTACAGCAGCACCAGTGGGATAGTGCTTCTGAGGTACTGCAGCAGGATTCTGAACTGAACATCAATTGACACTATTATAAGAATTTTAGCAGTTTAATATGACAAATTTTATTCACCTAAATTAGATGTTAGAAGAACATAGGTAAGTTTGTATGCACACACTCAAAGTAATAATCTATGTAAAACAAACAAAGTTTGCTGTCTTTAATAATAACCAGTATTGTGAACATTCAGTATTTAGTAACATCAAGGGAAATCCCAGGTGTTTCTTTGTTGTCATCTAGCAGAATATACTACTATTTTTTTTCTTCTTGGAAGCACAGAATAAAGTAATGCCAATAGGAATTAAATGGGGCAGATACTGTGCTTTCTTCCTGGCACCGTTCTTTCTTACAGCATGTCAAACTGTTCAGCCAGATATCAATCTTGCAAACATGTTATTCCAAAGGGTGTAAAACTAGAGAGATTGCATCTTCTATCACATGTCATAAATCAACACCACTGTGCTCAATGAAATGGAATCAATGTGAAATCTATGCCAGTTTAGGTCACAACTGTGACTTGAAAAGAATAAAATTAGTAGACCCAATTCCACACTGAATTTTAAAGAAGAATTTATTGCAGATTAGCAGAGTTTAGGTGAACATAATTATACCTAACATCATGTAGTTATGTGCTTTTCGTGATCACCCTGGAGTTCAATAATGTATTTCAGTTCATTTTCTTCAGTTGGTATTTATCCTGAACCCATAAAATACAGTGTGAGTTTTAATTGCATGTCTGTCATTAGGTATATGTTCTGTACTCTATATATAGCATCATGTAAGGATTTACTACCGGGATACAGCGCAATAATAAAATTTAGACAGTGAAATTTTTCCTGTTTTATGAAAACTTCTGTTCTGCAGCTACTGAGCTCATGTCTAAGTGTAGTCTGGAATATGGCTGTGCCAAAGTCTGGAAATCTACACTTCTCACCCAAGAACAAGAAACCAACACTGTCTGAAGTATCCTGCCTGGGAAAGCTCAAAGCTTTTCATTTCTCTTTTCATTATTTTGTGTGGGATTATTGACATTAATGAGGAGGTATGGATCTTGTGGCTTATATTTTTGGGAAAAAGAGTTTGCTTGTGTTTTCATGTTCTTGTCTCCTCTGAGTTTTTATTGTTCTTTTAAACTTTTTCTAATGTACTGTCTGATAAATTCATTGGAAACTGTGGGGAGACACAAAAGAAGAAATAGTTTTTTGAAGGCTTCTCTTTTTTTTTCCCTTTGGTCATTGTGTAGACATTAATATATTATGTTTCTAAGTAATGTTGGTTTAAATTAAAAGAGCACATGAAATAGCATCCTCAAAATAGAATTTCCTGTTTTCCTCAGTCTTGTAACAGGTTATTTCATTGTGTAACTATATACATGTACTATATGACTATAATGTATATAAGGATATATCCATCTCTCTCATTTGTATTAATAAATGAAGATGTGTTGGGTGCTTTCTTCAGCTTCTTACAAATGACATTCCGTCAGTGTTTAGCCAATGAAAAGAAAGCAATAGAAAGGTAATTCTAATTTTGTTGATAATTTATATTAACCATACATCAGTCTCAAAAATCAATGCTGTTGCAAATAGTTAGAGACAATCAGCTTTTCAAAATCTTTTCAAGTAAGTGTCTACATATTCTATTTTATTCTGAATGAGTTAATACCTGAGGACCTAAAAAACTCCCTGGAACAAAGACAGGGCAATCCCTCCTTCTAACTCATATCCAGCAATCCACTGTATAGTTTTCCAGTAAACTTATAAAACTAGACAAACTTCATCCATTGTCCCTACAGTGGCAATCTTTGCTGTGAAGTTCAGTTGTGTGATATTTAACAGTTCTGTTTCTAAAGCAACAGGCAGTTTTCTGAAAGAAATTTAAGTAGCCACAGCACGACTCTGAAACTTGAAAAATGCAAATAATTGTTAGGAGATTTATCTACCTTAAAAGAATCTTGTTTGAGAAGGCAGTATTTTCGCACTTTCATTTTCAAAAAATCAAATTTCGGTAATACAGCAGACTTGCATTTTGTTCTATAGAGATAAAGAAGGATTTTTTCCTTGGCTGCTGAGACAACCAGTTGTAGACAGGGGAAGAATAAGGGTAGACAGCACAACACTGGGAACATCATGAAATTTCTTCTAGGATGCATTTCAGGTATTAATCAGATACTAGTTACCAAAGGTCAAAGTTTTTGGCAGGTTCTGGAGAAGTAACTAACCCTTTTATCTTCAGAGACAATGAAAAGAATATTCTCCCATGGGGAAATACTTACATTACTTAAAATGTGTATAAATTAGTGATAAATGAATTTGCTAATCAATGCAAAACTCAGTTGGATTGACCATTCTCCAACTGAACGTCCTTTATGCTAGTTAAAATGTATTTTTCGCATAAATATTATGGGATGTGGTGATGTAGTAGCCTGAAGAAGCTGCCAGAATAAAAGGGCAAAAAAAAAGGAGGAAGCAGAGAAAGGGAAGAAGGACATTTTTAAGGTCTTCCAATTTTAAATATTACACCTGTGAACCACAATATTGTTAGATTCATATCTTAATTTTTACCTTTCATCTTCCATTTCTAGTACATTTTTCCAAGTATATCATAACATAAAGCCCAAGACTTGAATATTCACGCAAGGCACAAAACACCACCCAGCACTTAAAACTTCAAACTTGGATCCATTGCTAGTCATAATGCAAATATCTTATCTTAATTGTGATTATTACAACACAAGTACAGGATTACAACTGTTAGTAGGCAAACTGCTCACTGTGAACAAATTATATAGAATATGTGGAGTTGGAAGGGACCCACAAGGATCATCAAAGTCCAGCTCGTGGCTCTGTACAGGACAACTCCAAGAGTCACACCATGTGCCTGAGAGCATTGTCCAAATTCTTGAACTGTCAGGCTTGGTGCTGCGAGCACTTCCCTGGGGAGCCTGTTCCAGTGCCCAACCACCCTCTGGGTGAAGAACCTAATTTAGCTTTTTTCAGTCAAAAATGGTGTGCTAAGTGGTTTACTAATACATTTGTTGTTCATGATTGGTAACAGAGATGTCAGGCTATAGTTTTGAGAATTATATACTTGGGTTTTACCTTAGAATCCGTCTCACACCTTTTGTGATGTCTGCGGTGTCATGTAAGTGACACAGTATGGTTTCTGCTCCTGTGCTGGGGGACAAAGTCAGAAGGACAAGCATTAAATACTGTACATAAGCACAAATATTCTTGTGCACATGCCAGGGCAGAAAACTGAGGAAAAAAATAGGTGTTCCGTACATAGTCATAGAAGAAATCTGTAATGAGGCTACTTCTTCCCACCATTATTTAACAGGCCAACATAAACACAGGCTCACAGATTTCACAGTTAATTATTAATTTCTTTAATATAGAATAATTACTCAGGGTAAAGGATTTGTTTTTCTTTATAATTATTATGAGTTTATTCCAGACTTCCTTTAAGTCATTCCAGACTTCCTTTAAGACATTCTAATGTCCTCTACATGAGCTATTCTGCCTGGAAAGGCATGCACGAGCTATAATTTCCTTTTGACATTAAAAGCCACAAATCTAAACACCACTGCAGTATTGCAGAGGAAAAAATGTTTGGCTCTTAACTCAACATTAGTCTCTGTAGCCATTAAGAAGTGAAAGTTCCATGGAGGTAACAGTACCAAAACCACTGAGATTACATTCCAGTCACAACAAGCACTTAACTGTTGTAGATATGGTATCTGGGAAATGATATATAGTAAATAACCAACATTCAATTGTCTGTTTCATTAATACAATTTTAAGAAAATATTCATTAGCACAATTGTAAAACAGAAACAAACAGATTTATTTATTGAAAAATGATAGTTATTTTAAAGGAGTAGCAGAATTCCTCAATTGGAGTCCCATATCACACACTAGGAATAAATCAAGACATTAACACTACCTACAATGTTCTTGCTAGAGCACCAAACTTATACTTACTATGGTTCAGTTACTTCTATAATTAAAAATAAAACTGTTTTCTGAAGCTCTATGAGGAAACTATATTGCATAAATATGTTGTTTAGGTACTTACTGTCTCATCCCATAGCAACTAATAAAACTCTTTACCTCTAGAAACTGGAAACCGCATCATTTTGTGACTGCTTACTGAACTAAATAAGGAGAAATGCAGAAATGCATCTAAATCAAAATCTATAGAGCATAATATGCTGAATTGCAAAAGGAAAGGATTTGGGGTGTTGTGTTGTTATTTTAAAGACATGTATTTTGCTGTGCTAGACTGGACCTACAATCTGTGAATTCCAGTTTCTAATCACCTTCTGTGGCAAGCAAAGAACTGAAGCAAAGAGAAACTGTCCAATTCTCCCCTCCTTTCCCGTCATAAATATTTGGTCTTGGCTGAGTATCTTTCAGAATCTTTCATACAGTTGATTTTAACAATGGGGTTCCCTATTGCGTACAAAATTCTATTTTAATCTTGCTTAAAACTCTGTGGCTCTTGTTGGGTCCAACAAATCATTCTTTGTTTCAAAAACCTCTTAATTGGATCATTTTGTACCATCACCAAGATCTTAGATGTGACTATTCAGCATTTGGTAGAACTGTTCACATAATTTTCAGGGATACTAGTTTGTTCCAGACCTTATTCTTCCTGTTTAGTTCTCCCTCCCAGTTCGTGGATTCTGCTCTACTTCATGCAGCTCACACTGACTCCATAGGCAGAGTTCCTTTATGTTTGCCAGAACATGGCATTCTAAAAAACAGTTTGAACATCCTTTTCAGGTGCAGAGGCTTTTCACCAAGTGATCAGTGAAGACAAGCTGAACTGTTTCCTCTTTGCATCGTCAAAGATTCTTAACTAAGATGCTCCTGCTTTCCTGATAGCAGAGACTAATTTTGTGGTCACTGAAAGTGAATACCAGCTAATATATCAGGTATTTCCCATCTTTATTTTTGCTTCTCTAGCGATAATGTTAATAGTATATAATATTAATCAATATTATAATACCCTAATATTGTAGTATCTTTCTTTTCACTCCTTTTATTGCTCAGCACTTTTTCCAGAGAATAAACATCATGCAACCTGTTAACTCTGTTTATATGACAGTGTATTATATGCCTTATGATACAGCAAAATAATCACACTAAAACTGTATCCACATATAGTAACAACTGAAAAGTCGGTTTAGTGAGTCACTTAGAACAGAATGGGTTTACTTCATTAAAAGCAAGAAAATCAGCCCTACTCCACTTAAGACCATTTTCTCTTTGAAGTTACCAAGGTCATTTAGTAGCTTTGGAGACTTTGTAACTCTAATTCAGTAGGGCTAACCTCCTAGCAATGACAGTGTGAAAAGGCCAACTCGTTCTGAGTAAAGCCATTGTTCCAAACCACAGGATGACTGAAGCATCATCCAGTTTCAACATTTCTGATTGGCCAACATATTCCTAAGCAAGGAAGGGAAATGCACTTCAATGTCACCACTTAGAAATTAGAGAAATCTGTAAATCTGCAGGTATTTATAAACCATATACAAGTAAATTTCCACATTTCATTTCAAGGCAGGCATGGTTGCAGTTGAAACACTCAGCTTTACATGAAAGCAGAACCCCCAGGCTTTTCTGCATATTATAAATGGGTATTTTAATTGTCCAATTAACATTTGCTTTTTTAGCAATACTTCATTTACAGCAGCACTGCAGCTCAGATTTTTCTGACAACTCTGCCTAATCTGCTTATTGAATTGTATTTTAAAGGCTTGGTTCCGTGCTTGCCTCTTAGCATGTGTAGTCATTGACACCAGCAAAAAAGTGGGTGTAAAGTTCTCCCACAACAGACTGATAACATTTTACACCCACATTATCCAGCTGTATATCACTACAAAGCAGTAGACAATAAGGATTTTATGCTTTGGAACAATATTATTAGATTTTGAGCTAACTGTTACAGGAAACTATTAAAAGAAGCTCATAAACAATTAACAATGGGACATTCAGGTTTCTGCTGATTTAGCAGAAGGCAACAATTTGTTGATGATTCATTGCTTATCCTCCTAACAGGAACACATAATTTGCTAATCCATTTCAGTCCCTGCCTAGTAATCCTAAAGCATAATGTTAACATTCTTCACTTGTTTTACCACATAGAATAGGTGTAATGAGAATACACATATATACATAAGAGTATACATATACACATTAGCATTAAATGAGGATGGAGATGTCACTGCAAATAGAGCAGCACCAACTGCAGTACCCACTCTGAATTAGACTTTAAGAATGACAGAACTAAGACTGCTTTTCTCCTGTTGCAGAAATGTGCTTTTATTACTGGTCAAGAAAACAAGCTTCTAGTTAGGCCATGTAGCAGACCTTTCCTACCGACAGGTGAATTTATTTCTATTTAAAGCTAAACAAGATCTTAAGGAAGTGAACTGTTAAACGATTTTTGCCCAAATCAAGTAATACTAGCTTTAGGATAACTATTCTCTGCAGTCATATTACCACTGTTTATCCTCCCCTCACCCCAGTTTGTATGACCAGTGGTTGGTTGAGTTCTTCAGCTGTATTTTTATGTCAGTCAGCTGCTGACTTCTGTATGCAGTTGCCCCTGCATTTTGGATTTGCACTCAGAATTCATAAATATAATTGTTCCTAGGCAAGATAAAACATTCAAATGACACATTAATCCTATCTGAGGAAAAGAAGGACAAATGAAGGCATTTAATCAGTCTTCACATAAAGTTTTATCCTTCACGTAGTCACTCTGGTAGTTCCTCTTCCATCAACTTTGATCCCCCATTGTCCTTTTAATGTTGTTTTGCAAGGTATCTCGGTTCTCTTTCAACTGCAGGTTCCCATAGTCCCTGAAGCTCATTATCCTTCACTACTGGTGAAAGAAAGAAGCAACCTAGGAACTAAATGTATACTGAATTTCAAGTTTGTAGTTGTTTGTAGTGATATTTCCATGCATTTATTTTCCTTTGGAGTGGTTGCATAACCACCCCCTCTGAGCCCTGCTTGTTCAAAGTGCAAGTGCAGCTGAAAAGTATTATTTAGCCCACTTGAACTGGCACAAAAAACTACCTTTATCAACAGAGATGAGCTTATTTGTTTCATCACATACAGCAAGATGTACAGCTTTTTTTTTTTTTGCCAAACTAAAAGCAAAATCCCTTACATTTATGTAGTATACTTGTGCTCTTACTCTAAACAGTGGAGAGCAAAGTCTTAGATCATGCTTTATGTCTGCTCCATTTAAAAAATGCATGTTAGAGAAGATTCCTGCAGATGGAAGGTATCTTGGTCTCTGATTAGGGCTGAGAGAAAGTTGTTATAAGCACATTTGACTTCTGTCTAAGATTATGTAGCATTTATTGGCAATGAATAAAATGGTTCTTGCTAGTCAGACGTACAGTGTCAACAGGTGCTCTTCATAGTAAGTTTTATAAGGAATCCAAGGTAGGACACCAGTCAGGCAGAGGTCCGAGTGGTTGGGTCATTCTCGAAACACTCAACATGCTTTTTCCATCAAATGACCAGGGAAGTGGATTGATTTTGATAGAGAAGGATGGTCAAAAGTCTTTATTTGAATATGACATTCTGTAACACCTGGATTAAGAGTTTCAAACTCTCCATTTCGTTTCACAGTGAAAATTAAAATGCTTTGACTCTTTTTAAATAACTAGGGAAAAGGGGAAAACAATAAAACGCATCAAGCAGAACAGTAAACAATTTTCCGTTGCCCTTACCTACAGTCTTTAGAGAAAGCCCTTCTCCTTTGTGTTAAAGAGGTCAATGAATGTCCCTTTGGGACAAAAAGTTATAATTAGTTGAAATCAGTGCTACTTCTTTAAAGCAAACTGAGGCCACACAGCGAAAGGGAGAAAGCATGGAAATTAGAAAGAAAAAAATAACTTCTATTCTATTTCAACTCACTTGCACCTGGGAAAAGACATTGTCTTATCAACCACTCCAAAACCTGGCAAACTCCTAGCAGCATATGATGGCTACAATGCTGCTTTTAGCTGCCCTTTTAGTCATGGGTTCATAGCAGTGAAACAAGACATGCCACAGCCCTAATCAGCTAAGTCACACCTCCTGGGAAAACACACACACATAAAGGTCAAAAAAGATCTCTAAGAGGAAGGTAGAAAAGAAAATGGACACATGAGATAGGAGGTGATGGTGAAACCCCACTGTTGTACATTATACAGATTCCATTTGATGTCATGGATTTAGCTCGGGAGAATGGTAACACCCTTCAGTCTGTCCTCAGTGGAGATGGACAAGAAATCTGTCAGGATTAGATGGCAACTGTCCATCAGCCTCATATGTGCGTTCCCTTCATTTCAACAATTTTAGGCCCAGAGAATCAATGACGGGAGAAAGACAGGGGATTAACTCATGATTAATTATTTTAGAAAGATCAGTCAGTCATGTATTTTGATTGGTCTTTACACAATGGAGTATTTTACATATTCTGCTTGTTATTATTATAAATTAAAAAAAGTCAGTCCTATTAAGACATGGCAAAAGCAATCAGATCATTGGAATTGCACTAAAGGAAACGTTTCAGCACTAGCAGAGGTAACCATGGGATTTCCTTAAACCCTGCAACAGTCAGTAACTTCCTTTTTCAAAGAACAAAAAGCCTATTTTTCTCAGTTTTCTTAGATTATCGAGTTTACCCTGGAGCATACAAAATTCATTATTTTCAAGGCCAACTGGATTTGCCTTTGATTTCTTCTTGATCCCGCAGAATCTTGACATAATAAAGATTAGATCTAGAGAAAATAAAGACTTTCAGCCACCCCAGTTGCGTTTTCCTTATTATTTTGCTGAGATTTGTTTGTATCCATCAGCTTCCTTCAGGATATTAGTTCATGTCATGGAAACTGTATTGCAAATTTAAAAAATTTTTATCAATCTGAAATGATCTTGTTTTATTAATTTTTTGCTATTAATTCTTCTTAGTATTTAAAAAAAATCCTTTTAAACATGCATAATTCAGGATATTATTACTAAAGATTTTTCAAAATTCAAATTAGAATTTTGTCCGCATACAAAGGGCCTGTTCCTACAGCTTTTATTCTTCTGAGTGGCTTTGTTATGATAAGACTGTAAAAAAAGGACTTTTTTAATGTGACAAAAGATTTGTGAACAAGTTTTTGACTCACATGCAACTGACAAAATACACAAATATCAATTCATTTGCAGAAACAAGGCCCAGCAACTGAGCATGTGTCTAGAATAGATATATCATTTGACTTTACAAAAAAACTATATAAATACATGAGTCCCATCTTTTTTATCAGATCATGAGTCACACAAACCACATTCTCCTGAAAAAGCCCTCTCTCACTACATTTAGTGGAATACATCCAAAGTAGATTTCTCAGAGAGACTGTGTTCCCATCTGTGGTGACATTAGCAGTAAAAAAAATACCTCTTCATGTGCTTGATACCTGTTTCCTAAAATGAAACATAACTCAATCCATGACAGGGAAAAGGCAATGCAACAGCTGCATGCAGGTGTGTATGGAGCAGCAGGTTACATCTCTGGGGTGAAGCAATGTGCTCTGTGGGGAAAATTAAGCAATGGGGCCCACTCTGGGCCACTCAGAGCACCACATCTGCCAGGTCTGTGTTTCCTTGGACACTCAGCGTGGTAGCAATAAGTTCCTGCAACAGGGCTTTCACAGAGGTCCTTCCCACACAAAAACCTACAGTGAAAAGGAAAGCAACTCTAGCCCTGGATACTCAGTATTCCTGGGATTTGTTTTTGCATGCCATCCCAAAAATACAGTGCTTGGACTGCAAAATTACATAGATAATGTAATTACACATTGAGTGTAAGTTGGAAGTACATAAATACACGGGACTGTAACAGAACCATCACCACTGAAGACAGGCAATGCCATCAGGGGAACAGTTGGTACAGGGTCATCCACAAGAACACTATTGAATAAACATACTTAAACCCATTATAAGAAACAAGACTTTTAGCAGAAGATGAGAATTTCAAACATTGCACTGTGACGGAGGGAGCACCAGGAGATTCAAGAGGATATCAGCAATGCAATACTCCCTTAAAAAAGCAGGGAGTTGGTTAGTGAGAATGCTCAAAGGACTGAAGAAAGTGAGATGCACACCAGACTTTCAAGAACAGTAAAGAAGTAAAATCCCCATTTCCTTTTCAATCAGGCTGTGGGAGAGCGAGAGGAGATAAAGATTTCTTTTTGATTCAAACTGTAGGTTTTTTGTTTTGTTTTTATTTTGATCCTGAACATAGAATAGAAAACTCGTCTGAACATCTGATGTTTCTTGATATCACCGTTATCAGTGATATCAAGATATAGCAGTTCAGCCTTGGCTATCTACACACCTCCCATTTACCTAAGAATTCTTTAGAGGAAGGAGAGTATAGAATTTAAGTAGGGGAGTGAGACGGAAATGTTTTGCTCATTATAGGAAAGACGTCAGTGCGACATCCAGGAACGTATTATCAGGAAAGCACCAATCCCTAGATCTGTACTGCACCACAGGCATTTCCAGTGGGGAGCAATAGCTCTGAGCAAGATCAGGCACATTCCTGTTACACCATTACAGTATAGCCCTGATATAATAGATGTCCCCTGAGATGTTCCAGTGAGATATGTGCTCCCTATAATGTCGGCAACCCTTGATTTGTCAGAGAGGAAAAAAAGTTTTGTAATAACAAGAAAACATCGTAAGAAATCACTTCATGTTTCGGCCTTGAACTTAAGTTCTTACGCATCAGTGCGCATTGAAAGCAACATATCAATATTCTCAGGTGGTCATATTTAATAACAGTAGGCACAGGAGTAAATGCCTTAACTTTGTATTACAGAATCTAATGCACCGAGGCCTGATCCTAGGAAAATGTTGTTCTCTGGAAGAATCAATTCAGGTGACACAGTACTGCCTTGCAAATTCTGAGTAACCCCTTCTATTTTACGCAGTGTTTCCCCATAACATTAGTATCCAATCATCTCTGAGAAAAGCAGTAAGGTCCTGAGTAATATTCATTATACTCAGCTCATTTGAGACAATTAACCCTCCTCCTCTCTCTGTAGGTCGAATAGCACGTGTAGTTATTCTGAATGGGTTTGACACTTTTTAAATATAGCGTTATTCAAGGGAGTGAGCGTGCCATTCACTTGGAGTGAGGAACTTGTTTCTTGTACATCAGCCTAGAAAATCCTTCTCAGAGGATCAAATGTGAGCCCAGAACATCAAAGCATTTGAAAATAACACTGATTCTTTGAGGTGATATTCTATGGGAAATCACTGCAAAGAACAAGACATTTGTATGAGTTAGAAAAGTTATATTCTGTTTGATTAAAGATCAAGTAATAAAGCAGTTTACATACATAATGAAATTATGTAATGCTTAACATCCAAGCCAGGAGGAAGTTCCTTGCCTCAACAAACTCTCATGTTCTTTGGGTTTGCATCATAAGAAGCAACAGTAGAGCTTGATGCTTAAAGCAGTTTTTGAAGCAAAAGGTGTTTGACAGTGGGAAAGCATGATACTGTGCCTTGTTTGACCTTGGAGCCCTGAACCACATCCCAAACCAATGAGGAACAGTAGGGCCAGAGAGACACAAAAACAGCAGGAGAGATAAAAGTGCATAACAGAAAGTTTGATAATTTCAAAGGGCAAGGAAATCACAGAAGCTTAGATCTGAACACACATATTTTGCTTGCAGGATGAATTCCATTTTACAGATGGTTACTACTTTTTCATCTCAAAGTAAAAACCATTACACTATACATGCTGGCTTCTGCTCAACAAATACATTCTATTTCTTTCCTGTCCCCATGAATTTCCCAGTTTTCTTTGATATGAATTTTAAGACATTTGAGTTTACATAGTCCCAGTCACAGATCCAAAAGCTACACCTGAAATGTAGCTAAGAGCCGCCTCCACCCAGAGGGAGCTCTGGCTAACTAGAGAACTATAAAATTTCCTTTAGGTGACCAGAAGGCTTGTATATTTGTGTGACTCTTGACTGATAATATTCTCCAGACACTCATACATGTATTTAGGCATGGCAGTAAACATAAAACTCAAGATCCGAAATCTAAAAGTCTGCTGCCCAACCAGCGGAAAGTTTCCTTCTCAGTCTGGTCTTCTCTTTCCCTTTCAGTGTTATATAAAACAACCTTTTAGGTTTGATTCCATTTAGTTGTCAGCTATAGTGGATATTTTTAGTCCAAAAATTTCAACACTATCTTGAAACAGCGTTAAGCTAAGGACAGCCAGTGATATGAACAAGTGTAACTTGACCCTATTTCTCTAAGCAATATAGTTACTGAAACAGTTAACCTCTCATGCTGTATCTGCGTTTTCAAACTAAAACTGCAAAGAGAGAGGAAATTCAGTAAATACCTTTGAGTATACAAATACCATTCCTGGGTATCAGAGAACAGAATACACTGTAGAGAAGATGACAGATGTCAGGTTTCTTAACTATTTTAAAGGAACTCAGACTTGGGAAGTGGTTATCTCCTAAATTATCTCCTTGTGTGTGGCTGCTTCTGTGTTTGTTCAAGAATCATTCTTCTTCTTCTCATATTGACATGAAACTTGCTGACTTTTGGTAAAAGAAAATACATTATTTCACATCTACCCTATAACAAGAGAAAGACACACTTAAAAGAAAAACAATAAACACACTAATGTTATCTAGACTCCCAGCAGGCAATCTTTGTGAAGTTGCTGGAACCCAGTTAGGTACGTCCTGTGTAACAGTGATGCCTACACAAACACTCGAATTTGTGATAAAATTTAAGCCATGTAAAAAAGCAATCTTAATTCTATGCTGCCCTTCACAGTGCAGGGCTCAGGGACAGCTCTGCAGTCACATCCAGGGCAGAGCAGCATCCTGAGAACAAGTGCGGGAGATAAAGAGATCCTTTCTTTTTAAGAGCTCCCTAGAATCAAGTGAATGACAACATTTTTAGGTCTTTTGTTTCTAGCCTGAGAAAGTGTGAACACTGGCAGAGAAAATTTTTGCCTATAGGAACTCTCTTTTCTTTCACTTTAAGTGAGAAAATTTAATCCAGTTAAAAGAAACCTTTCAATGCAAAGCAGGCCTACTTCCTTCAGTAATTTTATTCAGTATTTAAATAACCAGTTTATCAAGAACACAAAGGCCTAATTTCAGAACTGGGTATCAGGTGGATATGCAATTAACATCCTAAAGGGAATTAAAGTCTGAGCCTATTTAAATGACTGTTGTGATTAAGATGTTTGACTGTCCTGTTTCTTTCCTTTTGGATTTATTAATAGCCCATATCTAAGTGATTCTATCTAGGTAATGGGACTTTCAAAGTGCACCTTTCCACTTTCAAAAGTACCTTCTAGGGTAGTCACTCTGAAATTTCATACAACCATGTAAAATTTTTGCTGACGTATCCTAAGTATTTTTATACAATTACTGTTTCAGATTGCTTATTTTATTCTCCCACTCAATATAAACACTTACTCATTATCCGAGTTTAAATTCTACCTACAAAGCCCATTGATTTTTAGCTTTTACCACCTTCAGTTTTGTTTCTGAATTGACAGCTGTATGCATATATATATTACCACATGCTGAAAAATTCATTTGGCTTATACTTGACTTATAGCAAGAATTGCTTCTAGTTGAACAGGCGCTTTTGGTGGCTGGTTTCAAAATCATACTAGTTATCATTTTAATTAGAAATAGTAACTTGTCACATACTGAAGGAAGAACCATGTTTCTCTAAAATTTAGAAGGTGGCTGGCTATATATCCAGCTTTAATACTAAATCCTGTCTAGTTCGCCTTCAGAGTAATCTTCCCAAACTGCTTGAAGGGATATATGAGAAGAGGGATGCCAAGCTTCCCAGGCAGGATATTCAGCACTTTTAGCCTCTCATGTTCTGATTTTTACAAGACTACTTTTCTGCTAATAACTGGCCAAAGTGAGGGCTCTGTGTTTGATTTACTGTTAGCCAGTTTAAACATATAGCACTGTAGAAACAGTCTTAAACACTAAAGCTGCCTCACCTTCAAAATCAGACAACACAATTGTGGCAATGCACTCACCAAGACAGAACTTTAGATTTGCTTAGATTTTATACCCTATCTTTGGCTTTCCAACTACTGATGAATAATTGCATAGTGGGAAGCCCCTGCAAATCTTAATTCTTAAAAAAAAATTTCATTGCTTGAGTTCTCAAAATATTGACTTAAGCATATTAAGTTTTGTCTCCTCGTGAACTAAAGTGAAGCCTCCTTATAGCTGTTTCTTCTCTTAAATAGCTGTAAATATTACTCAGAGGTGACCCCGAACACATTCTGACGACTAAGAAAGCTAGCAAGAAATGCCCCTCGTGTTTTAACCTGGTCCTGCCTTTCTATCAGAGCACAACTCAAAGAATACATTGGAGAATGGAATTGCAAAATTCGGGGAGGGGAAAAGTTTAGCCAGAGCTTTTCAGATGTGTCATTGTCTGCAAGCACATAAGAAGAATCATATTATGTATAGATAATACCTATTTCTGAAACAAAATCTAGCACCAACTAAAAACAGATATTTTAATCCTACAGCCTACATGGCTTTCAGAGAAAGATGTAGTAATTTAAATTAGAGGTAAAGATATTATGCAGAATTAACTGATAAGGTCCTACAGCCTGTAGAATAGATTAGAGTAAGTGATGATTTTAATAGTCTCTTCTGAAATTAAAAACCGTGAAAGCCTTGCTCTGCTTTTTTCCCAAATTTGATCATCCAGACTGCAGTGCCTCTTGACACTTTTGACAAACCCCAAGCTAATACAGATACTGTACAGATTTTCAAAACTTAGAATATTTGCTAAAAGTTTTGAGAAAAGGAAAATGTTAAAAAACTAACCCCACACAAAGTTCAGGGATTTGTGTATTAACAAGATTTTTCATGCATAGCATTTCTCTGTTCTTACTGCACTTGCTATTTTGCTAACTCCTAGCATGTCCATCACGCTGGCAATGCTCATATAAACTTGTTTTGCAGCAGCTCAGTTTTTATCTGGTCAGTGCAGCTTTGGGGGCTGGGAATGCTTCTCTATTTACTTCTCTGTTACAAAACCACAGAGTCTCTTCCAGCACATAGAAACTATTAGAGTGATGAATTATCCATTCCCTCTGCTCCCAGATGTAACCATCTCAGTTACTCGTACACTAAATATTTGTTGTCATCTCCCATTTTTAAGTATTCTGCTGTGGCCAAAAGTAGCAAAACAGCAAGACATAAATCAAAAGTTTTAATTTTCCATTCCATATGGCACAGTCTGCTAGAAGATCCAAGACAGACTGAAGAAGCTGTAAAGAAACACAGACCTTACAGCTGTGTGTACAAGAGAGGAAATGTAGTCGTTTACTAGACCAGTTAATGTTGAGTAGACCTTTTATAACAATTATATGCTAAGCGCTTTTAGTGTGTCATTTTTATTGTGCTGAATGGAAGAGCAGTTCAGCTGCTGTCCTGAGTCTCTCTCCAAATATGTGCTTTTCTTTCCACAGCCCATACAGGGAACCTAACACAGCTAAGTTCCTAAATTAGGTGCCCAGACTTATGCAACGTGACTACCCTGTGCACAGGAAAGCACGCACTCCCACCCACAGCCAAGGCAGCCTTTTTGTCATTTGAAGCAGACAGCAGAGTGCCCTCTCCCAGAAAGGCTCGTTTCACGCAGTTGCAGTGTTTAGCATTCAGTGGAAACCTGGGTCAACAACATGGATCTGCCAGACAGTGAGTGCTCCATGGCTTTTGCTTTACATGGGAGGGCCAAAAAAACCTTCATGCTCTCTCTCATGCTAATACAAGGCCGAGGTGCTGCAGTAGGCTCAGGAGCATCAATGCAAAGTGCCTACACTTACCTATGTGTGCTAATGCATACAGCTCGAGGAGAATAGAGTATGTCTGGGGTAATGTCACTCTGCTGGAGAACTCCTCTTCTCCCAGAGGAGATGCCCAAGCTCTCAGCTCTGCCAGCAGCACATGATGACACACCAGAGGAAGATTTAGGCTGGGGGAAGAAAGAGCTCAGATCAAGCAGCAGTGTGAAGAAGGTGAAAATATGGGAACGGGGATAGTAAGAGGAGGCTAGGAGGAGTGTAGGATTATGGGGTGTAGGGCATGGTGACTTATATTAGAGAGAAGCCCCTCTGTCACCTTCCTCTTCCCCTAAGCCTGCCTTCAGCCCCACCTTCTCAGTATCCCCTATGAGTCTCTGTGTACAAGAAGGAGGAACAACCCATGAACTAAGGACACAAATCCACTAAGAATCATACTTCTAACCCTCAAAAGCATCAGGAAGCGCAGCAAATGCTGCCCTGGGGAGGGCATCCCACATTTCCTCCCCTGCCCCAAAAAACTCAAACCACAGCTGGCCCTCCCTGTCCTTTTAACCCGTCTCCTCCCTCTAAGAATTTCCTTCCTCCTTCCCACACAGTAGATAACACTGATGGACACTTTATGCCATATGCCCATAGGACCCTTTTCTTTTTTTTTTTTTAAGGTGTGAACAAATTAAAATGTCAGTGACCTGGACTTGCATTAGAGATTTAGTTATTTCACCTATTTTTTTTTTGTACCATTTGTGCCTTTCTCCCTTTGCTGCTGTTGTGGAGAGGGTTGGAGAAGCTGTGTGAAATGACTGGCTTTGCACTCTGCTCCGAAGTACACTGCTTAGGGCTCCTTGTCATTGCTTTTAGACAGTTACTGTACAGCTTATACTCCTGAGATTTGCCTCCATTGCAGGGAGTTTTCAGTTGACCTATGGTGCGTGAGCAGAGAGATATTTTCAGGTTACTACCTTTAGTCAGGTCCTTTAGTCTGGCCAAAGATAAGTACTTTTAAGTTAAATTGGCAAAAACAGGGACAAGTTCTTGCCTAACATTAGGTAGTGTTGAAAGAACCACTGCAACTCACCACTCCAGTTACAAGTTTCAGATTTGGACCATTTTATCTCACTTCTCTGTAGCAGAACAATGACTTCACTACATGATTCTTGCAATTGCAGTAATTGCAGATGAAATTATCAATATCTATTAGTTATATGTTAAAAAATCCTTACTATTTTAGCAATTGGAGATTTGTTCATCAAGTAGTTACCCCGACTGTAAAAAAATTAAGGTCTGTCTCCCATTTCCTACTGGATCTGCAGGCTCCTGCAGGCCTAGTTCTGCAAGATCCTTCCTTGACACAGCCTGGAAGACAAACTCCAGAATGCAGCCACAGTTGCACCAGGGAAGCAGCATCAGTCTTGGTGAAGCTTCTCTGTACCATACAGAACAATTTTATTCTGTGGTTGTGTAATGTTGAACCCCTCTGCATCTGAGCAGGATGGCAGGTGTTTGATAAAAACATGACACATCTATTTAAGGCATGGTCTATTGAGTAGCATGCTGAATATGGAAAGGATGTAGCTGTCCCCACTGAAATATGGCTACTGTTAACATTTCTGCTCTTGGGAAAATCACTGTGCTCATGCACTATTCCATGACCACATTTGGGCAGGACTTCATTTTAGATCTTATCAAGAAGTTTTTCTTCCCACAAGAAAAGATTTTGCAAAACTGTCAAGACTTTTGTTTCTGCATTTACTCCTTCAAATAGTTTAGAGATTCTGAAGCATTTAATTTTCAGTGCTTAGAATCAATGGAATGTAAAAAGTTTTGAGAGTCTAAACTATTTGTTTACACAGTACTTCCTGCTGTTATGGTTTATATCCCCACATGGGTATTTCTATTATACTTTCGAATTCATTGCAATGCCATTACTTGAAACACAGTCCTTAGATGTCAGTGGTTTAAAACTGAATAAACAAACTCAAGCAATAAGAATCTAAATCAATTCCACTTTAGTTAAAGAAAAGTGTATGTCTGAACGGTGGACTTTTTAGCCAGATCTCTTTACCACGCTTCTCCAGTAAGCATTTCTGAATAGTTTAAACACCACCAGCAAACCAGGAACATGAACATTGGTGGGGTAATCTAGGTGTCCTCTCAGTAGCATTATAACTTCCAGCTAAAAAGATGGTGACTTCTTTTGCCATTTCTCCTGCATTGTCTCCTCCCTAATTGCTGTGGAGTCAGGGCTGCCGTTTAGCCAACTACTTGAGCTATGCTTTAACATTTATTTAAGGTGACGCTCACTCCTACAAAATAAAAGCAATCCTGACAGGTTGCCCACCTTTCTCTTGGATGTTCCCAGTAAGCAGCTGGACAGTGCAACAAGACAGGGTTACTTAGCTGCTTTGTCTTCCCAGGCAGCGTGGGGAGAGGGTTAGTGTTGCAGCCACTTAAGCTCACTGAGGCACCTTCCTGCAGCCGCTGGTGCCAGCAGGGATGAGTGCGCAGGCTGGGGACGGGGCCAGGCAATGACAGCACCAGCTCCCAGGCACGAACACCACCGGTAGCTCACTGGCAGGCTTCCACCTTGAACAGCCCGCTGTGCATTAGTGCAGTCTAAAGAGGCATTTGGCAAGCCTCGCATCACCTCATACGAGCGCATCTCGCTCCTTAATGTCATCATTAATTCCGTACTAAGTGCATCTCATTTCAAGTAGGAAACAAGAAAGAAAGGCAAAATTCTTGAGGCAGCAGTGCAGAGAAGCCTCAAGAGTTGTGGTTCCACAGAATAGACCAAGCTGACAACACTCCGCTGCTTTCAACAGGATTATCACAATGCAGTGAAAATCAGAAAAATGGCATTAGAAGTAGTCAAAAAAGAATATAAATCTGAACAAAATCTGATCCAACTCAGTACCACGTTAGGTATTAGAAGTAAATCAAATAATCTTGAAACTCTTAGGAGTTTCTTTCTTCATTACTCAGCAATAAAACCGCAGGGTAATCTTTCACACAATTTCATTATAAGCCACAGTGTTTTAGTAGAAACATATATGCCCAATTTAAGAAACAGAAAATATAAGTGATTTTAAACTGTATGCAAAGAACATACTAAACTATTATGATAATGACACACATGGGAATTAAAATATGCAATCTCTAAAAGAGCAGGTTTGGAAACAAACTCAAATTGTATTTTTCTGAAGTAACTATAAAATAATAATAAAGGGGTGCATTTAGAGGATATCTGTGAAAGAATGTTAAAAAGATGCTTCTTTTCACAGTTTGTCTGTGGATATCTCAAAAACTCTATTTCTAGTCAGATAGAAAAAGGATCAAACTGTTTATCCAACTTCGACATGCACGGCACATGCATTTATTTTTCTGCTTACCCGCTGATGTGCTGATGCTCAGCAGCTTCTCAAATGTGTACCTGACAACACAGTGCATCCTATAAATTTGTAGTACTTATTGCAACATCAAGAATGATGAAGGAAAAAAAAATAGAGTTGGTGTCAGCGCAAACCAAATCTATATAGTTGATGGATGACAAGAATTCCTCAGTAAGGACCTCGATAAAAAGTTACGTTATTCCTCCCATATGAATAGCATCTCTCCATAATTATCCATTCCTAAATGGCACTTGGATCCTTTATATAATCAAAAGTTGTAAGACTGAGTTCCCACTCCAGCAGAAAAATTAATCACCCCAATTAACGTTTCTGTTGCAGAAGAGGCTGGTGTTCCCTATTTCACACCCAACAAAGAACACAATTCCTCACAAAAAGTATGTGAAGACTAACAAACTGTGCTTAGCTACACTCAAAAGGCATATTGTATAAAAGCTGTAAACTCTCAAGCTGAATATAGAATTCTTTCTAAAGAATATTCATGCAGATCCACACAAGCACTGGTGATTAACTACACTGTGCTCCTCCAGCCCTGCTTTATCTAGCATAAGACTGTGCTTGTAGGATGGCACACCTGCTAAATACATATTTATGGAACAGAATCCAATCTGTGCATTCACAGTACTTACCTTATTTATTCATATATAGTGTCCAGTTATCCTTCTGAAAGCAGGAAATATTTTATGCTTATACATAGTTTTTTCCATCAAAAAGTTATTTCTTAAAACTATTGTGCCTTTGGAAGTATAACAAGCTCAGCAATGCTTTCTGTTTAATAATATAACGTCTGCTGTTCATGCATTTTAAAATTACAAAGAGTACGTAGCAAATTTCAGATTTTGGGATCAGTAAGAACTTCCCTGGCTAATAAAACACAACCTACAGTACAGTATACCTGGCTTCTGCAGAATAGCTTGGTAACTGTGCTAAGCAACACTTCATTTCACTGTGAAAAGGCAGCATGGGTTCTCTCTACCAACAGAATACATTTTGAAGTCAGACCAACTGCATTCTAAGATGAATCAGGTTTATATTACATATTGGAGTTCAGCCAATCTTTGAGTTCTGATTAAAGGATCAAAAGATTACAGGGACTACGTTATCTGTAGTATTTCATTAAGGAGTCATATACATTGGTTTTAAAAGACCCTTCTTGGGGCTCAAATTGGAACACAAATTAAAGGCTGCTAAGTCATATCTCAAGTGCTCTGTCACACGGTTATCCAGCTGTAAATTCCCCAATCCTGTAAGTAGGATTCCACATTGTGCTATGCTACTTGCCTCTAAAGGCAGAACTTTCATGACTGTTGCAGCTACTCTGTGGCAGCAGCTGGTCAAGAATCCCAAGAATCGAGAATAAAATTCACACAAGCTATTAGAAGAAAGCAATCTCCTTTTTGTGCTGACACTTTTCCACAGTAACTTCCCAGTAAATCAAAGGAGGGGACATACGGGACCTGGATTTCACTGATCCGTAGCCATCAGACAGGATAAATCCGCATCATTCTCCATGCGCAAACTTGGCTCTCCTCCCTGCGCACACTTGGGCATAAGGCCATGCTGAAGCTGAGCGGACCAGAAACTTGATGCATCCTGCAGTCAACACTCAGCCCATTTCCCTTTGCAGTAGTGTTGCACAGCAAACATTCGCCAGTTTACACTCACCAGGCAGCAGCAAAATCTTGTGGTTTGTGGGGTTTTTTGGTTTGTTTTTTTTTTTTAATTGGTTGGAAACTGAAGCGCTGAGGTGTGACCAGTCTGACTCCTGCTCTTACCTCTGCCATCAGAGTGGTTCCAAAGAATGTTTATCAGTATAGAGACAAGTGTTTTATATATGTAAATACTGGTTTGTCATTACCAGTAGCAGACTAGGAATAATTTATTTAAAATATTTCCATACAAAGATAACTGTTGGAGTTTTGTGTATATTACCTAAGTGCAGGTGAGGAATCAACTGCAATGCAACTGGACTCAACTACTGCAGACTAGCCTGGAAATTAGCATTTAAATTTATGGTTGTTTGCTGTTGGGTTTTTTTGTGTTTGGTTTTGGTTGGGTTTGTTGTTTTTTTTTTTAATCCAAGGCTCAGAGCCATTTAAACATGTAGAAGCAGAGGTCCTAATGACTGCAGTCTTAAAAAAGTAATTAAAAACATATCAGAACTCTCCACCATATTGTGCAGAACTGGACCCAGAAGGTAACTATGAAAGTTGAAAACCTATCTCCAAGTCATGAATCCAGTGACAGATTACTGTTCTTAATCCGAAACATTTCCCTACTCATGTGGCTGTTTCCAGGGACTGAAAAGTAGATTATGACTGGAGGACCAATCAGCTATACTGGGGAGAAATAGTAGATGACCAAAGTAAGTACACTTAAAGAAAGTGAAAAAAAAAGTTTCAATACAACTTTTGGACAAATCTCACTTTTGATAATTTGGGACTTTCAGCCCTTGAACAGCAATGTGCGGGCAGGTACCTTCTATCCTTCAGTCATAGCTGAGAAAGGCACATGGTGTGATTCCTAGGGTGTCCTGTGCAGGGCCAGGAGTTGGACTCGATGATCCTGATGGGTCCCTTCCAACTCAGTATATTCTATGCTTCTATGATTAAATATTGGCTTTTGCCCAATTGCCATCAACGCAATAGGCGTAATCCTTACAGCAAGGAAAAATATCTTCCATCACGGATACGAAAAAGCTTGTAATGTTTGTGACACAGACATATGAACTTCTTCACTTTCTGCTTCAGAGGAAACAGCCATGCAGCTGCACCCACAAAACATCTTATGGAAAACTTATTTGAAAAACAAAACCAAAATCACTCACGTTTCTTCTTAAACTAACTGTTACTGCTTTGCAGATGTATTAATGCAAAGAGCTACATTTAAATTTAGCAGCAGTCTCACGTTTGATTTCCTCAAACCCTGTAACTATTATTGGCTTTGTAATAAATAATATAATTCTTACCTGGGAAAGAGACAGAAGCACCACCAGGGCATTTTATTTTTTTTTTTTTTTAGCAATCAGTGAATCCACTGTTACAAGTTTTGGAATATTAGGACTCCTTCTGGAAAAAGAGACCGCTGTAACCCAACTGCAAAGAGACATTTACATTCTTTTACATCCTTCACACACTTGGTCTCCCTCATTTTCCAGTGTCCTCAACTCCTCAAGACAGGTCTGCGAGCAGATGGCTTAGAAATAATCTCATTAACAATAAAGCTGAGTGCACAGAAGATATCAAAAGACTAAGTCTGACATCCAAGACACTTGGCAAATACACATAAATGGAAGAGAATTGTAACAGTCTAGAAGCCAAGTAAAAACTCCAGTGACAAGACTGGAATCAGTAGAAATATGATGAATGAAAAATAAAAAGTTCCACAGAAGTACAGAGCCAATAAAAGTACCATAAGACAATGAAAAAAGCCTCTCCATTTACTTATCAAGACATATTTTACTGACAGATCGGGAGATCACATAAGGAGTTTTACATAACATTAAGAATTTCACATCATTACAGCCCTCATCTGAGTTACAAAAGCAAGAGATTTTGTATACTTCATGCTGACAGTTCTAGAGAGAAACCATAATACAATTCTTAAATTTATTCAGACTGATTAGCAATAGCCGTACTACAGCAGCTGCCTTGCCATTGCTCAGCACTTCGTGCACAATAACAGCACAAAAGATGTGACAGTACTGCAATTTTTCTGAAATTTGTAAAATTACATAACGTGAAACTTTGTTTAAGGAGGAAATTCAACTAAAAGGCAGCTCTTCCTTTAAAATGGCCAAATGAAACTCCAATAGTATATAGAAAGTTAGAACAAGGTATATTCACGACTGCCGAGGACTATGAAGCTCAAACTCTCCTTAAACAGTATTTGTTCGAAAATCACAAGAGGCTTGAAACCACAAAAACATTTTCAGAGCATTTGCCAATCCTCACCTGCTGGACCAAGGCAGCCTTAACCGTTCCATCATTGGCCTTAAACCTTCCATCCTGCAGAACAGGATCAATACCCACACTGCTGGCTCTGTTCAGCAATCTCCCTCAAATATCCCTGAGATGGATAGTTACCATTGATCACACCAGACCCACAGCTGGAAAGTTCATCTATTCCCAGCTTGACTTTCTGTCAGGTGTTTCAGAATGAAAGTATAAATTACTTTCATAGTCCCAGCCATCTATTTCAATGAAGCTGAGCACTGAACAAGGTTTAACAGCACATCTTGTTAGTCCTCAAGTGGTTTTGACAGGATTCGAACACTGAATATTCTTTCCAGATTACTGCATTAGGACAGATCTCACTTGTGTTTTGTAGAGGTAGTAATGTCTCTATACACTTTAATAGCAGCTGGATCAGACACTAGAATACCTGCTAAGAGATGTTCTAACTCACTTCAGCTCTCAAGCAATGAGTATGACAGCAGACAGATTCGCTAGTCAAGAACTGAGAGTACCACAAAAACTCCTTTAACTGATACTCACTCCCTCCTCCAGCATACTAGGAGCTGTGAGGAAATGCAGGCTATTTGATTCCGTTCGCTGAGTGATAAAAAATGCATCACCACCTGGAGACGTTTTAAGGAAAACCAAATATTTTACAGTTCAAGAACTTGAAATGTTCATGTACAGTGTGGTGCTTTAAACTCCTTTGGAAAAATAATCCTGGAAATGCACATGAAAATCTTCGACAAAATCCACGTCAAACCCTTCTTGTGAACAACAAGAAATTTGGATGCAGTAGCAGTTGTGAGAGACACTGACACAAAAGGAGGCAAAGAATGCAGTATAATGTCTAATATGCCATGAAATGCTACTGATCCAACACCTGAAAGGCTAAAATCTTTATGTAGCCTTGGCTGACTGCTGACTCCTGTCTTACAGCATTTTCACCTAATGCTTATCTGAAGAGACAAGACGATACTCGGTAAGTACCCTGTACACGCTTACATCATGCTAAGTTTTGAATGTCTTGCTTTAGTACTTCTCACCATATATGTGGTATTATAACAACTGAATCAAAACTTTTATTCCTTTAGCTGCTCCAAGATGTCAGGAACAATATTTGGAAAAAAAAGTAAAAGTAAAAAAAGGCAAGTGCTTGCATTTACTTCCTAAAGAAAGCACATAAATAAGATCACGTTTTTGTAAGTATAAAATTTCTTGACTACTGAGATTGGTCTGCAAACCCTTGACCACGTAAGTAAATTTGTTAGATCAGGTGTTGATAATAAAATCTGATCTTATGGGCCATAGAAAAACAATGTGTTGATTTGCTCTATAATAGTATTCTAAAACCATCTATTTGGTTACAGAAAGGTTTAGGAAAGCCAAAACTATAACAGCAGATAGTTACTGTGAAGCCATTCATTATAAATGCCCAATTAAGCAAAGAGGACCTTGTGCAGTAATTAGCAAAGCATGAGCTCTCACGAGTAGCCATTTGCTGAAATAAAAGCAGCTGAGTACAGACAAGCTCGAGATAGCAGTTACAAACACGCCCTGATCAGGCAGCAGTACACGTTGTACCGATGCATCTGGAAAGAACAGTTTGCTAAATAAGTCTTTTGGCCGAATGGTGCAGCTTTTTATCTCCCTTACTTGCTGTCCCACTCCTGCCCTAATCAACAGAAAGATATGGACGTATCTGTGCTCACAAGGTCATAGCAGGAACAGAAGTGTGTAAGGAGTCCACCAACCACAGAGAACTGACACCTTTTTAGACTTCTGAACACTCCACTTCTGAACCTCAACCTAGATTTCCAATGGATGGCCAGATTAAAAGGAATAAAGTTGTCCCCTTCCTTGGAAGAGGCCATTTGGCAAGAATGTTGCTGAAATTCAACAAAACCCCGAAGTAATATGTATTTTTAATTAAACAAACAAACAACATGTGGCACTCACAGGCCAGTAGAGAACTCTGAGTCACATCTCCACATCTGTATCATGAAGCTGGAAGAGGAGAAAAAAGTATATGAAAGAGTAAAGTAAGAGCACAGTATCTAATGGAAGCTGTATTCCCATATACAGGAAAAATTGATCTTTTAAATACCTTGAGTAAGGAAAAAAAAATCCATTACACCTACACACCCAGAGCTATTCTATCTACTAGACTGAAGTAATTCTTAGGTCAAAATTGCACTGACACCTATGTACAGATACAGAGCTGATGCAGAGTTTGAGTATCTTTGAAAATGGGGGAAACAACATGATGTTTTATTTTCATTTATCACAATATTTTGCCAGAGTCAGGGAACAGCAGTGTCACTGAAAATCCTGTCAGAAACTATCATCTAAGTAATGAATCCAACAACTCCAAAGAAGAGGAGGGGGTTTCATGGCATGGGGAGTCCTTTTCTCAACAGCTTGTTACTTAACCCCAGAATAAGTTCACAGCCCCATTATTATTTCTTTTGCCTTCTATCACTCCTAAACTTGCAAATATCAATCTCAAGCATGCATTAGATTAATGAAAGCTCCTTAAAACTTTTTCTTAAATTGCATTTCTTATACTCTGATGGTATAGATAAGGTAAAGGTTTTTATTTTTATTTACCGCAATTACTAATATTGAGAATACCTGGGTTTTTTTAAGAGATGTATGTTTGCTACAACTGTTAGTTATTTAGTGATTAAGTTTTCAATTACCTAAAGAATTTTAAAAGTGTTTGTTATAACAGCAAGGCACACACAAATTCTCCACTTCATCTTAGCAATTCATGCCATTTAACATACTTCAGTTGAAAATTACATTAGTTTTATTAGCTTATTATTAAGTGGGCTTCAAACAATACACTGACAAAGGATTAAATTAATACACATTTTGGGTTTTGCTATCTAGATGAAAAGCACCCCATAACTAAAGAGGCAGCTAACATAGAGGGAATTGTTTAATGCATCTCTTGGCCTTCTTTTTAGTTGTTTAAGGAATGATTAACATACACAGTACAAGGCTCCTATAGGCAGAGCTAGGAACAGCATTTATTACTGATATTTCCCAACACTTGCCAGGCAAAAATTCCTCTTTCTGGAACAGTTAACTGGTTCAGACCTTCTACAATTCCATTTTGGCAGAACCTACAGTGGACCCTGAGATGCAGGTGAGGGGCACTGCTGGAGGGAAAAGGAGGAAGAGGAGGCTGATTTGACAGGAAGGTGGGGTAGAAAAGACCATGAGCTAAGAGCTAAGATAGGGTAAGCTTGAGTTTCCACGCTCCCTCCACTCACTTCCTTCTGTAGAAAGGAATGGCAGAGCCAACCCCTTGCCTTGAGATCGCTCCCCGTTAGCCTGATCAGGAGCTGTAGGCGCAGGACACACTGGCGGCTAGGACACTGAGGAAGAAAAGGAGGCCTTTCATTACGTTGTCATCACGGTAGCTTCAGGCCAGCAAGGATAATTACCAGTTTGCTTTTGCCATTCTGGCTGAAATTGAATGACAAACCCAAAACACCAAGTTTGGTAATCTCTGCTGAGTTCTACTTTGTACAGCTATTTATATCAGGCATGTGGCATGGTCAGAAACCTCAAGATATTCAGCCATGGTGGTATTATTAGAACAAACATGGAGAAGAACTGCACTGGTTTTTCAGTTCGGCTTTAGCTGGACAGTTTACAAATGCTTGGGAAAGCAGGATTGACACGTTTGCATTCTGTTCACAGTGCACCTCCACTTGAAATCTGGCACCTGCAGAAGCCTGACAATTAAATGAAACAACTTTGTAGTGGGGCTGAACAGGCTTTGCCATGACAAGGCTATGACAAATTGAGGGCACAGGAATCCATTTCTCCAGTGACTGAGAACACATGCTGCTGTTTCTGTACGGAACCACCCTCCTGAACTAATTAATGAAGTTATTTCTTTTCTCGATCTTCAAACTCTTTTAAGACAATGAATCCCCTTTTCCAAGGCACACTCAGGTAAATCAGCCCAATATTTCAAGGGGAATTTCATGAAACCCAGCCACAGCTAGTAAACAAACCCCTTTCCAAAATGCAAGGCCCTCAAAGGCCTCTCACTATTTCCTCATTTTCTGGACATCACTCATGTTTTCAGAAACAGAAATTCACTGAAAGGGTGTACTGAGGTTTATGTTATTGAACAAGAAAGCAGAAGATTCACAACAAATGCTCAAATATTTGCACAAAAAATAAATGTGAGGTTTGGGGAGTTTTTTCTGAGGAATGACATGACCTTGGTAGCACCCTCACCCAAAAATAAGCTGCACTAGAATCTTCCCAGGAGTAACAGCAGCACTGAAACAGACCTGATAACGAAGGGGCAGGCTTAGGGGTAGTATTCCTTCCTGACAGTCATAAAATACATGCCTCAAAACTAAATCTCTGGGCTGCTGGCCTGACTTACAAGGAAAAAATCAGTATCCAGAGTTGTTTACAAAGCATTCTAAATTTTTCATAATTTCTTACACCTTGTATCCTTGTTAGTAGTACTTAGAAAAATAGTGCAAAAAATATTTAATGCATTCTAAAATTGTCAGTCTTTCAAGTAGTCTTACCTGGTACAACTAGGAGACCCTTTTCCTTCACCATTTATCTTTGTTCTGGAGAGAGTGAAAACTTGTCTTATCTAAAGTGTCAACTGACAATTTAAAAACCCAAAGTTTTAAAGAAGTTGTCCTTGGTAAAAACATCTGCATAATAACAATAAGTAAATCTTCCAAACAGATTCTCCCAATGACAAGTTTTGCAGGCAAAGATGAAGATTTTTCTCAGTGTATGATGCCATCTGTGAAGGGCTACAAAACTACACACCATTTGAAACCCTCTGCTTGTATGCAAGATAACACCACCACTATTAGATAGCGGGACACCTACAGCTCTGTCAGTCTGATGCTGCCAAAGCTGTACTCACTGAGCTGTCTGCCCCTGTTTTCAAGAAAATAAATCAATAAACAAACCAAACTGTGCAAGTCAAACTTTGACCCCCTTCACACAACCAAATTTTCAGACTAATACGGCACTCTGCTTCCAAATGTAATAACATGGAAGAGTGCTGGAGAGGAGAGCATTAAGATGATTTACAAAAGTCCAAGGACCAAAAAAGCACAGAGGATTTCAATTTTCACAAGCTATGTGTTACAGGAACAAATTTTCCTTTATATTAAGAGTGTGTTACTGTATTTTTGGCAGTCTAAATGAGTGTTTTACCACAACAAGAATCAGCTGATCAACAAGGATATGTCTCAAGTCCCTTGATATGGACTGGGGGGAAGGCAGCAATCCATATAGAAATTATTTTTGTAAGTCATCAAAGGATGAGCCATTCTAAAACATTCAGTTAAGAACACACTTATGCAACTACTTTACCCCCCCTCAAAAAAAAAGCAGCCTTTATAATTTCAGGTTCATGGTACAATGTGCATATTCATTTTGACATTATCTGTTTAGGTTACTGCACACATTTTATTGTTGGCATTTAAAGGATTCTGATGGGATAACACCACTGACAGGTTAACCTTTATTAAACTGTTGATACAAGATGATTCTTTTAGCATAAAGTTAGATGAAGACATTACAAAAATTATATAGCTATTAATAGATTGCAATAAACTATTAAAAATAACATTCTCTTTACAAGATTGGTCTTTTATTTACATTTAGAGACCAGAAAAAATGAGGGGTTTCTTTCACAATATTTTACTAAATTAGCATTTAAATAATACTTGAGGCACTTTTCAGAGATTATTGAAAGCTATGAACAATTAGATCACTGAGAGTTGAATCTGAAGAATATGTCTCCAATATTAACTGTTACATATGACAGTATTACTACTAGTCGTTTTTAAAATCCAGGTATCTGGAAGGTTAAAGAGTTTGTAAAACACTGAAGTCAGCTCCAAGCTTTCTGTCTGTCTATAGTAACAAATATGCTTCTCATATTTTTCTCATACAAATGATTGTTTATGTATGAATTAAGCCTCACAATATAACTCAAAGGTAGGAAGCGCCAGTACTCTTTATACAGAGTAGCAACAGCTTGTGACTTGCTGAAAGGAAGAGGATGCATGAAGTGGACAACTCCATGGGTTCAGTCATCCCATTTCACAATACAGCATCTCTGATATTGATCAAGCACATACCATCAAGAACAACCTATGTTCCCAATCACAAGACATAAACACAGAGCAGACAGATTTTAAAAAAGGAGGTTTCTTGTACTTCAATTGTTCCTCATCAGTCAGTATAAAACCTTTTGTGACTTTACAGAAAAATCACATCATATTTCTGTCTCTGGACTTGCCAAACACATTAAAATAACAGAAGTCAAATTCTGTTCTAAGTATATCCACAGCCAATGGGATAGAAATTCTTGCTCCTGATTTCAAAGCCTTCCCGCGGACAGGAGAGCTTTGCCTTTTCCACATTCCACCCTACATGTAACTTCTCTGCTTTGTGAAAAAAAAAATAAATAAATAAAACTATGCTGCTTGCTACAAGTGAGAGATCTGAAATGTATTCATGGTCTCAAGCCAAGGGCACAGGGCAGATTTGATTGGAAAAGCTCCTTGATCAAAAATTTAAAATAATCAGACAAGTTACTGGGATGGATGGATGGATGGATGGATGGATGGATGGATGGATGGATGGATGGATGGATGGATGGATGGATGGATGGAAGAAAGCTGTTTTCAGTGGGAAGTCTTTTCTTGTTCCTTCTGGCAAATGGACCATCAAAAAGAAAAGTTCACACACAAGTATCACAGTTGTTCAGCATCATATCCCAAAATGGGTCCCAGCCATTTCTCCACTTCTGCAACAGACAAATTTTTTCTCAGTGCATAATCCTCAACCTGCAAAGAGACCACAAAACATGAAGGAGATTTTGGAACTCCAGCTTTTGGTGTTTACAAAATTTTTGAGACATCTGCTAATTAGGTGTTTTTAAATGTTCTAACACTACTACAATGGACAGTGTAAGTTACCTGATCTTTACATATCTTTCCAACGGCAAAATATTTGGAATTGGGACTTGAAAAGTAGAGGCCAGAAACTGCAGAAGCAGGTGTCATTGCTAGTGATTCTGTTAAACCAATTCCTGGAAAAGAGAATGAGAATCCTGTTATTCTTGAGAACAATTGAGAATAAGCATAAAACCAAAACCTTTTTTTTGTTGGTCAGCTTCAAGCAAACTCAAAAAAACCAAGAAGGTTTTAGATGAATTAAAACAAAAAGCATTTTCCACTTGTTAACGATTAAAATCCCCACAGACCTTTAAATATACTCCAGACTTTCATTATGATTACTGTAAAGTAACTGTACAGTTTTAAGGAAAAAACCTGGGAGATTTTGGCAAATGAAGTTTTGAAACACAGGAAGGTATTTTTGGAGCAGTGAAATACCTGACATGTAAAATATCAGAGGAAAACAAATGGAGTTCATTCCTTTTTAAGAATTACCATCTCAAGGTTCCTCTGGACCAGGAAATACTCTCTGAATTCGCTTTTTTTCCTGTTTATATCTGGAATGTCTTCTTGCAACCATAAGGATGCTAGATATTTTATCTGTGCAGCAGAACCCTGTTTTCATGCAATCTGCTAATTAGGGACACAACTCCTTCACCAAAAACGCTGGCAGTGTTTTGAAAATTCTTCCTTGAATGAGGCAAAATAAAAATTGCAACGAAAAGGGGAAGATAGCAAATCCTAGAAGCACTTCAGTATTTTACGTAGTTCTGCACGACCCAATTCACTGTATTTTTGGAATGTCAATCTTTCATTCACATAAAACCAGTTTAAGAATCTTATTAAAGCAGAGTTACCTGTTGTTTCCTCAATGTTCGCAAGTTTCCACATGGTGAGTTTTTCTGTATGATCAGGCTGGCTTGGATATCCAGGGGCAGGGCGAATTCCCTCATATTTAATTCTGCGTAGGTCAGAGAGATTGAGCTCCTCAGTACTACTGTAAGCCCAGAATTCCCTTCGAACCCTTTCATGGAGCTCCTCAGCAAATGCCTTGGAATAGAATGAAAAGATTTTTTTTGTATTATAGCTTGTACAGATGATGCAATAGCTATTTAAGACAAACGATGTCTTAAAGACTTCCTCTCCATTCCCATTTTAATTTTTAAGGGAGCTCTTAAAATTGGTGAGAAATTTGATAGAATTAAAATTCACACGCAAAACTTATTTTGCTAACTCAAGTATTTTTGTTTCTTTTCTTATTGGTAGACAGTGTTTTTTTGATTGTCCTGCTTTAAAATCCTACATAATCAAAAGATGAGGACAAGTAAGCTAAAAAGTGACCTCATTTAACCTATGGTAGCAACATATCATTATAGTGGCTAGGTCTTGACTGTCTATGTGTCTCGTCCAGGTCTAGCTACGGAAGGCTACATCATTCTTGCATCCACGCTAGGATCAGATATAAGTATGTGCTGCTGCTCTTTTTAGCAGAGGTCCTTTCCTCTAGCTGAAAGTGGGCAACAACTTTTCTGAACTGCAATTTTGCCAGCAACAGTTGCCCTTCAGGAATAATTCCCACTTCAGTAAATATCTTCAGATGGCACCTAAATGTAATTTCTGAAACTCTGCTGTAGCTTGAAATAGACACCTAGCGCTAACCCCACTCGCATTGCACTGAAGTGGCTGTAAGTTTGCTGAAAGTTGCAAGGAAACCTCATACCTCTGCCAACCGATCGCCGAGAGCCTTCACCATTATGATGTTGTATTCATCATCCTGTTTCCTAAATTCATTGCATAACTCATCTACACCAAAGCAGGCCACAGCAAACAGGCCTAAGTAGTCACAAATGCCAGAATCCATTGGTGCTATGAAGTCAGAGAGGCAGTAATATGGATCTGTGCAGGCAGAGTCCTTTTCAGCCTAGAGTAACAAAATCAGTGCAATAAATCAGAACATTTAAAAACACATTATTAGTGCACTGCTAAGCTAAAGACCAGTATTTTTAAGACTGAAGGGCTTAAGGCATTTCTGACAAACACCTAACTAATCTTTGAGTCATGGTGGCTTTCCTGTAGTTAAATTTGAAGGAAACCTCCTCTCTCACTCAGAGGGTGTTCAGACCACTGAAGAACAAAACTCCATAGAAGAGATGCTGTGCTGAATGCACATTTAGAGATATTTTATTTCTATTTACAGCTAGTAAGATTTATCAGCTTATACTGTAGGTTCAATCTCTGTATGGGCCATTCACTTCAGAGTTGGACTTGATGATCCTTGCAGGTCCCTTCCAAGTTTCTGTGATACAAATTATTACAAAATAAGGAACACTCTTGTGCCAACCACTGGGTCAGAGGAGGAATAATTAATCTCTACCCCTCACAGATTCCACATTTGCTAGCAAAACTGATTGTTGATAAGCAAACTGGAAATTCTCCAGCAATTACCTCTATAGAATGGTTGTGAGAGTTTATAAACGCTCCCGGTTTCTTATGCTACAAACTATGTGCTAATCCAGACAAAACTGCATCCAGGATGCAGACCTTACACTAGTCACACACACAAACAAACAAAATTCATCTATCACTACTGAAAATTTGAATCCTAAATGAAGGTCAAGTGGGTTTTATGCAAAGGAAAGTGGCCCAGAGGGAAAGGACCCTGGGGGGGTGCTGGTCAACAGCCAGCTGAACATGAGCCAGCAGTGTGCCCAGGTGACCAAGAAGGCCAATGGCATTTTGGTCTTAGCAGGAACAGTGTGGCCAGCAGGAGCAGGGAAGTGATTCTGCCCCTGTACTTGGCACTGGTGAGGCCGCACCTCAAGTACTGTGTCCAGTTCTGGGCCCCTCACTTCAAGAAAGTCTTTGACGTGCTGGAGCAGGTCCAGAGAAGGGCAAGAAAGCTGGTGAAGGGTGTGGAGCACAAGCCCTACGAGGAGAAGCTGAGGGAGCTGGTGTTGTTTAGTCTGGAGAAGAGAAGGCTCAGAGGAGACGTTATTGCTTTACCACTACCTGAAAGGAGGCTGTAGCCAGGTGGGAGTTGGCCTCTTCTCCCAGGCAACAACTGATGAGAGGGCACAGTCTTAAGTTGTGCCAGGGAAAGTTTAGGTTGGACATTAGGAAGAAAATCTTTGCAGAAAGGCCAATTAGACATTGGAATGGGCTGCCAGAGGAGGTGGTGGGGTCACTGTCCCTGCAGGTGGTTAAGAAAAGACTGGATGTGGCACTGAGTGCCATGGTCTACTTGACCTGGTGGTGTTGGGTCATAGGTTGGACTTGATGATGTCAGAGGTCTATTCCAAACTAACTGATTTTGTGATTCTGTGGAATAGGAAATATACTGCTCACTGGATCCTTTTCCAAAAATGGAAAAAAGGTACACAGAAAGAGGTGACTGAACATTCGAAAAGAAATTTTGAATCCTATCAGTGTATTCATTGTAGAAACATGATTGCTATTAAAGAAGTGGCACAGCTCTTGTAAATCTACCCAACTTAGAGAGAGAAAAGTTATTTCATGGCTACCACTTAGCTGAAGATTCCTATTCTATGACAATATTTTAACAATGCTTTCCAACCAACCCCAACTGCATCTTAAAAGCAAATATAACACCTTCAACCCTGAAAAACAAAGAAAAATGGCCTGTTAACCTACTAATTAAATACTATGAAGTACTATAAAACCAAAGAAATGTCCTTTTCCACACAACATACTAGGTTAATACCATAAAGTACTATAAAACCAAAGAAATATCCTTTTCCACACAAAATTAATCTATGTTCATTTTGAGGTTCTTTTGTAATTATTAGAATTAAGGAAAATATTAAATGCATCCCCAACTTTTAGAAGGAAATATTTTATATAAGAAACAGAAGACAGTTATTCACTTCTACTTTGCCCTGGTGAAGACTCTGCTGAATTACTACAGGCACCAGACTGGAAGAGATGCAGCTAAAATATATACAGTCCAGAAGAACAGTATGCACAATAGCACAGAATTTCATGGCGTTAACCTTTGAGAGAAGCCTGAATAACTGGAGGTATATAAGATAAAAAAGACTAAGGAAAATAACAGTATTCCAATTAAAAAAAAAAAAAAATTACAAAAACATTATCAAATCAGATATTCTTCTTGGGAGAACGCTGGGAGAAGGCCAGGAAAAGAAACAGTAGTAAACTTGATTTACATGGGATATCAAAATATTTAACTAGGCCATAAGGCTCTGGAACAGCCCTGCATGTGTGCTTGTGGAGACCATTTTATATAAACATCTGCCATGGATTGTCACAATCCATCTCCATGCAACAGATAATCTGTTCCAGGGAACTGGAACAGAAAAACTTAGGAGTCATGTATTTCTTAGTGCAGTTCTGCAATGTTGGCACATGATTGTCCTTACCTAATATGGTACTCCAAAAATTTAGAAATTTATAAATTTAATAGTTGAAATTTTTTTTCTGACCATGTTTGATGACTCTGAATATGTGAACTATGAAGAAGCCAAATCAGAAGAGAAGGAAAAAAAAGGAGAAGCAGAATATCTTGAAAGTTCAACTTATCAAATTAAATGCAAATCTAGGAAAGTATGATTCAAGCATGAATACTTAGAATAATGATTAGCTCAATCAGAATTAGCAGCCAACTAATTCTAAACTGCCCCTTCATATGGTGAATTTTACATAAAAATTAAGACTATCAAAAACACTTATCTCCACTGAGCTTTATTTTCCAGGATTTTTTAATTCTAATCAGGTTTAACCTTTAATACATTCAAGCCGAATTTTTCATCTAAAGCGGAATCCAGGGATATTAGAGAACCAAGGTTCATTAGGTTCTAATTTAGCAACACGAGATCTATGTAATGAATTTATACAGCACACTGCTTTAGGACATCTTAAATATTAAAATTAAGACGGAAAATGCACATCATATCTGAAAATATCCACCCTATAAAGCATTTTGTACAACTATTACAATGCAAAATACTACAAATGCTACAGTACAAATACCTGGATCACCACGAACAAGATCTTGTTATTACTGAAAGAACTGGCAAGACAACAACTGCAGACAGATTACAATGCCCATTTTCTACAGATATTAATAGGGCACTTTGATTGCATTCTTGCAATGCAGGGGCAAAAAAAAAAAAAATCACTTAACAGATATGCCATCATTGTACCTGTTGCCTCAAGCCATAAAATTTTGCTATTGGTTCTGAAGATCCCACTGCCTCTTCCACAGCATATAAGTGGATATCATCCTGAACACTTCGAGCCGGCCAGAACCCAACCACACCTCTGGCTTGTAATTTCTTTTGATTAATCAATGTTTTCAGTAGATCTTGAGCATCATTATAAACTCTCTTTGCTTCTTCACCTAGTCAAAGAAAAAAAAAGATCCCTTTAGAAAAGGTATGGCTAAATAGGTTTAAGAACTGTTGTAGATTGATTCACTTCCCACATAATTCTCTGATGACTGCACTGATCTGTCAGCTACAGCAAATAAGGAGACTTCGGTGTGATTATGTCTATATAGCTGTAACAACATATATTTTTGTGAAAAAAAACCCACAAATGCACAAAATGTTTCAGCCAGCATGTTTCAGAACTGTTGTGTGCACCTACATTACCACAGTGCAGCAGACCCAGAACATTGTGTTCAGTGTCACCCTTGCACTTTCATCATGTATTTCAAGGCCTACTGAATTTCAAAATGATACAGAGCTCTCTTGCCATCTTAACCCACAATGGGAACACAGATACATTAAGTGCTCTGTTGCCATTTTCTGTCATTAAAATACCTCCCTATGCTTTGGCAGGTGAATGCGAAATAAGGTCACTGAACATTTTTCCCCATTTATTTTTCAGCCTCACATGGCAACAGTTGGTTCATCAAGGGTTGCTTTAAACAAATTATTTCAGTGACTTTACTTTCCATGTGTTTTCACTATTCCTATGTATTTCGAAACATTCAGAATCTTAATGCAGCATGGCAGACTCGCTAGGATTCTTTACATGAAGTAAATTTCAATACTCACCTACAGTTTTATCACTAAAGATCTTAGGAAAACTCCGGTTGGGATATTTTCCCCTAAGTTGCCAGACATCAAAGAAGGGCTTCCAGTCAATGTATTCTACCAGCCTCTTCAGGTCATAATCTTCAAAGACTTTTGTGCCAATGAATTTCGGTTTAACTGTAGGAATCAGAAGTATGATTTGACATTATGAAAATAATTTAACATTGCTCTTATTATGTGCCACATAACTGATGCTCACCAGCCTCCACCACTGCAAATGACCTCTTCCAAAGTAATTGTCTTAGAATTCTCACTGTCATATTTTTCCCAAGTCATACCACACTCCACAGTTACAAAAAGCATAAAAGGCAAACAAAGTTGAAATAGAAAAATTAAGGCCTTTTGTTCTTTCATATAAATCAACAGTTATTAGCTGTTGGAATTTACTTCAATGCCAGAATATTGGCCAAGACAGAAGACCACAAAAAACCTACACAACTTACCTATATGTAATATATTTTATGGGCATATATACTTTTCATATTTACAAATCCCTACACAGAGACATGTTACATGCTATGATACTGCAGAATATTTCTGTAATTTTTAATGTAATTTCTAAGAACTTCTGCAGCCACCACACACCTGTTTAGATGCATGTACACAAGGGAAAACACAAGAGGGATGTGTGTGCAAAGCCCCAAGCTTTTCACTTGTTTTTCTCTGTGTTGTTCAATACTTTATAACACAGCCTTTATCAAGATGAGCTATTGAAAGTTAGCATCTTGTTGAGTCTTGTAAATGAAATGACAGAAAGCAGTGTTAATGTCACTGCAGGATGCAACTTCTTATGGAATGCTGTCTACACTTCTAATCTTTAATTTAAAAGAAGAAAAAAAATCAAAGCAACCCAGTACAAAAACCAATGGGGGAAGGGTAGGAAAAAGTGTAAGGAGGAATTTCATAGAAATGCCATGTCACAACCTGTGTGCCGTGTCACAACTATACCATACCAAGTATGGTGTAGTAAGCTTTGCAACGTAATGAGCCAGGCAGACATTATTTTGCAAAGTGGTCATTAGATTTTTCTTTGATTATATAGTGTTATGTGTAACTCATTGTTTTAGGATTTTATTTTCAATTTTTTTATTAAGCTGAAATTTAATTTTTAAATAAGCTGTGAAAAAATAAAGCAGAAACAGATTGCTCACATTTATGCAAAAGAGATCTTTGCTGAGACAGACCCCAATTTACTCAAGCTGTTACATGCTATATTCCAAAGTTTAATCAAGCATAATTTAATTTAAAAGATATCTTAAATGAATACATGAAATAAAACAAAGGCACAGCAACAACAAACAACAACATACAAATTGACCTGGTTTATGGCCTGATGACCAGTCATTATGGAAACCTTTTCTTCTAGCTTGCTGTAGAGACAAGTATCTTCTTTCCTGTATGGACATAAAGGTTAATTTCAGAAAGCCAGCCATCTTTCAGACACATAAACTGTAACTGTTGCCTTTGTGGTTGAGTTCAAAATACTCTTCAGGACAAATGTGACAACCAATAATTTCAGTCCAAATAACTCCAAGTTCACAGGTGTAAAGTAAGATTACTTCACAACCATACCATTATTTTTTCCTGTATACTTCTAATAAACCTGGTCTACAAGATTCTAGTTCCTCTGAACTACAGCGGAGGTTCCTTTATTACCTACACACTAAAAACACACTAAAATACAGGTACAGCAAGATATTCTCCTACTGCTCAGATCCCTCACCTAAACAAGACTAAGACATTAGGAAGGCATGGTGTTTTATAATACAGTGTGGCTCAGTCCCAGCAAAAGCCACCAGTGCCATTTTCATTATCCTGGTTGTAGCTCCCCATTTTCAGCTACTGCTCTAGGAGAGCACAAGGTCTCCTGCAGGTTGACTGCCAGCTCCATGAAGGTGTCCTAGATACCACAGATTAGCCATTGATGACAATCAAGGATTTGCCAAACATGTTAGACTCATGCAGAATTTTTCCTTACAGATTAAAAAATTTGATTTCATAAGCACTTCTGGAAGTTTTCAATCAATTCTACCCCAAGTTTTAAATGAGAACAAATACACCTGAAGGTCTTCATAAGGAGCTGAAACCAAGAGTTATGAGGCAAGTGCCAACCACTTCAAACAAGAAGCTAAATCAATTACATTTGTACCTTGAGAGACTCATAATGTTCTTGTCTAATTTCTTCATATTCCTCTAATATTTCTTCAAAGAAATCATCCTTTACACTATTGTCTAAGAGCTGGGAGCACTGAAAAAAAAACAGGAAAGAGAAAGCAGTAAGTACATACTGCAGCATACTATAGTAAGGGCAGAGTATGAATTTCAGACTAAGCAATCTCTTTTGGACTCACTTCCAATTACACTTGGCAACACTAAACTAACCCTTACCAATAATCTGCAAACTAGATTCAAACTATTCAAACTATCCATATTTGGAATATGAGTACTACTGAGAGCACTGCCCTACTACACAGGTAGTATTCGCAGAGCCAAGTCTGGCTCTGAAAAGACATGACAGGAAAATACTCCAAAATTTCAGAGACTTATAGTCACAGAAACAACACACTGCTTGGCCTACTTCTTACAAGCAGGTACTTGCCAGCTAAGACCACCCATTTCTCTGAAAGAGAATCCAGCCCAAAAAACTCCACGTACATGCTTCTCAGTACTAATGTTGCCATCTAACTAACTTCAGAAATATATCCAAATTAGAGAGAATAGCAGTTCATATCTAATTCCATTGCTCCTCACTATAAAAAAATCTCAAAACTACAGTCAAGGACTCAGAGTTAATGCCACCCTCACTAAAGAAATGGGCATTTAAATAAAAGTACCTAGTAACTGACACAAGTCATGTGAGAGAACCACGTGGTAGCAAAAAAAACAACTGAAGCAAGAGTAGTTTAGAAACTTGTCTCTGTTGTGCTTCTTCAATTTTCTGCTACAACATTAAGCCTTAGAGGAAGGACGAGAGGCACAACAGAAAAACAGGGCACGTATTTTTGCATGGATGAGAAACTATAATTTAGAACTTACAACCACAACACTCTTGGATGCATCCAGGACATGAATTACAGGTGCGCTATATCGTGGGGCAATTTTAACAGCTGTGTGTGTTCTTCAATGAAAAAGAAAAAGAGTGAGCATTTCACAACTGAAGCAAAAAAAACAACAAAACCAAAAAAACGAACCAAAAACAGACAAAACCCCCAGTGAAATAAATCCTGACTTAATCCTAGACCAGAACTTCAAAAGAAGAAATTCATTCATCCATCTGCTACACATGAATCATTAAACACAGATTTTAATAATAGGTACATAAACACTTTTCTTCAAAGAGTATCACAACGCTTCATAAATAATGTGCCAACTCACATTCCCTCACTGTCTTACCAGCTAAATGAAAATCTGCAACTCATTAGTTTGAGTCTCAGAAAATTTCAGTGAGAATGTTCCAAACTAAGCCTACCAAGAACTAACAATTTTTTTAATCCTTTTTGCTCATCTTACATTTTTCCCTCCCACATGCTAAGTCTATAGATTAGCATTAACCTAATTCAGTCATGAGTATTCCATTTCTGCCAGGCTCTACTTCAAAATTGGAGGCTCAAGTCCTGTACTCACCTGAAGAAGGAATTCTGCCAGTGGTCAATAAATATTACAAACTTGCATCTTGAAGATACAGTGAACCTTGCATTATAACTACAGGAGCAATAGAGACAGGTAGTGATCCTACTCTCCACTACCCATCAAATTATGAGACAATTTTCTAAAGCCATAAATATAGAACATAATAGGTCTGCTACAACATGTGCTGCTCTGATAAAGAAAGGAACACTGCTAACAGCTTCTAGTGATGAAAGAACCTCTGCTCAGAGGCCTGCCAGAACTCTGCAAGCAAGTATAGGAACAAAGACCTTATAGGCCAAAGCTCAGTTTGCTTTCCTGTATGTCAAAGTCAAACACCATTTTTTAAATTAAATCTAAATCAGAGTCCAGGAAGCAACCTTCCACAGCAGAAATAAGATCTCCTTTTCTTCAGGTACTGTCAAATACTGAAAGCATTTGAACACGGAGGTTTACTAATGACTACGCAAGACAGCTGTGTAAACATTGTCCAGCATCTTCTGAATTTGCTTCTTCTAGGAGACACAGCTCTATGTTTTACAAAGATATTGTATCTTCTGATACAAACGGACAAAGGAAACAAACATGACATGGTTGTACAATGGCACTGTATCAACCACCACACACTAATTTGTTTTTGTTTTTTTTTTTTAATAAACTTTACCGCAATGAGAATGTCACCATTATTTCTCAGCATCTGAATTTACCAAAGCAGCACAGTAAGAATGCAAACATCATCATTACTGTAAATTATGAAGAAACTCTATTAAGGTGATTCTGGAGACAAAATCCAACCTCTCTCTCTTTAAAACTAACCTTACCTTACACCCTTCAAAATACTTATAGTCTCCTTATTCCAAATAACATCTACTTCTGACAGAGAAAAAAAATGTAGATGGTTATTCATTAGTAACCTCTGACACATACACAATCTTTGAGAATGTACACGAGGTTAAGCTTAAGACTGGGAAAGTAAAATTGAATATATATTATGAATCCAGTCTTCCATATGGAGTACCTTTACTTGATATATATTTTATAGACACTGTATTATGTCTGGGCACATGCATGAGTGTATATTTATATACAGTTGACATGAATAAAGTTACTATTTATGTATTCAAAATTATGTATATATTCTTCAGTAATTTCCATAGTCAAGGATAAAACTAGTGCTGCCTCCCTCTTAGCTACATTCATCTCTGTGAATAAATTCTACAAAATTGTTTGATGGTGGTTATTTGACACGGATTACAAGGCCACAATGCCTCGTGTGAAAACACTGAAAAGATCTGAAGAAAGGGCTTTCCTAAGACCTCCACTTAGAATAAAGCCTTCCCTTCACTCAACCCCTGCTTTTTTTTTTCCTAAGGAAAAACCCTCCATGTTTGTTGTCAGTATCAAAGTTGTAGGAAGAGACTCATATGAGGAAGAAGAAAAAGAATACAGTGAACCTTGCATTATAACCGCAGGAACAATATAGACTGGTAGTGATCCTACTCTCCACTGTCTGTCAGATTATGAGACAATTTGCTAAAGACAGAAATACAGGATAGGTCTGGCTACAATATGTGCTGCTCTGATAATGAAAGCAACACTGCTAACAGCTTCTAGTTACACAAAAAACGACCTCTACAGTCTTCTGAGCTACCACCTACTCAAGCACACTGTAACCGAAACGAGTCAGCAAAGTGTGACCCAAGGCCATTATACGTGCCCGAAACACATCTGTGGTAATGTTAAGAATAGGTGTCAGTGAAGCTGTCAACACTGATCTTCAGGAGATCATAGCTGCTCTATTATTTCATTTGAGAGATCTGAGAGAACAAGATCTCAACAGAAAAGCTCAGTCTATCAAATGCAACATGCTAAGTACTTCAAAGCAAGCAGCTAGACTTTATCCCCTATCAGTCTGTTTGAACAGGACTGGAGACTTAACCCAGTCATCACCTTTCTGAACAATGATCCAGGAAAACACAGTAACTTTCCTAAAGATAATAGCTCCCTGATGTCAACATGATCATTTCTAGTCTAAAAATCCTGCATTTTCAGAATGCTTTGATGAATCAAAGTAGATCATTCAACCCCTTAGTAAGAACATAACTGTATTCACATGCATACGTGCATGAACTTTTAGAGGAAATATAGTACTTCCACATACAATATACACTTGCAAAATACACAACACTTGCAAAAATTAAATGTTTAACACATCCATTATTTTTTATGTCCTGACTACGTTTCACCTCTATATTCTAGGATTTCTGAGACAAGAAGTTACAGTCAATTCTAAGTACACACATACCAGCATGTATGTAACAGAAAAATGGGAAAAGGGGTAAAGAAATGGCTATAAATTTTCTTTTTCCCTAGTCAACACTATTTTCACAGATATTGCCCATCTTCCCAACTGAGATATCTTACTTAGAAGTAGTTGCTCCTCCAATCAGCAAAGGAATCTTTATTGCCAATCTCTCCATTTCCTTAGCGACAAAAATCATCTCATCCAAAGATGGGGTAATGAGACCAGACAGGCCAATTATATCTATAGCAAATTTACAAACACACATACACAAAAGGTTTAGCAAATCCACTCTAGAAAGACACAGAAATTATTACAGAAAGGTTTATTTCATCCATCAGATAGTTTCATGCATCAGATAGCAAATAACGAGATAAAAAACAGGGTAGTCACGAGTCTACAAGGATGGTTTGACCCAATTAGAAAGTAAAAGCTTTCCAAGAATGACAATGATTCCAAATCCCCCGTTTAAGATATTTCCCAGTCTTCACAGCTGCTGAACATCTACTGCTCTAGTTTCAACAACAAATACACAGTACTTTTGATTAGCAAACTCCAAGCCTCAGAAGCTCAGCACTGAGGAGAGAAATAAGACACAGTAATTACAAGCTCTGTTCTTGGAAATGCTTTCAAACTTCACCACCTATGTTCCACACAATTCATCTTTTCCAAGATGCAGTAGACTGTTTCAAAGCAACTGCAACTTGTTTCAGAAAGTTCATTATTTATTACAACAATTCATTCCTGATTTCACACTCACTGATCTGGCAGGCCGAATGCCAAGTTCTTTCACTGATTTAAGACCCAACAAGGAGTCACCTAAACCATTTCAAGGCTCCATTTATCCATAGTCTGACCAAATCATAGACAGTATAGGAATGCAATAAGCAGCAATAAAAAATGCAAGTGTGGTTTAAAAATCAAACAATTCAGAAATACTAATGAAATCTCTCTATACCTGCTTTGTTCTCAACAGCAGCTCTCAATATCTTATCACATGGAGTCATGACTCCTAAATCAATAACTCTGTGAAAAGAAGTGAGATGACACACGATCCTTTAAATAATAAATCAAATATCTGCTAGAGGGCAAACACATTTCTCTTACCATAAATAACTGACCTAAAATTGAAGTTAAAATTGAGATTTTTGTTTGTTTCTCTTAAGATCAATTTTGGGAACTTTAATACAGGAAACATCTCTGGGTCTGGCAAAATTTTCAGTAAGTCAGAATTCCAGATGGCATAGTAGTTAGGAAAATTCAAGTGTAAGAGGTTTTTTTTTTTTTTTTCTTTTGTTGTTGTTAAATAAGTTTTTGCGGTTGCACTAAGTCTGGCTGAGATGAGTTAATTTTCTTCACAGCAGCTGGTATGGTGCTGTGTTTTAGATCTGTGACCAAAACAACACTGCTAACACTCTAAAATTTAGCTACGGATGAACTATGTTTTCCCGGCATCAAGGCCTTCTCTGTTTCTTATTCTAACCCCTCAAGGAACAGACTGAGTGGACACAACCAGACGCATGATCCAAACTAACCATAGAAATATTCCATGGCATATGATGTGAAGTTCAGCAATAAAAAAGGAGAGTAAGGGATTTAGCAGGGGTTAGCCATCTTTGACTCAGGTACTGGCTAGGCACCAGTTTACCCATGGGAGGTGCAAAGGGATTGCCTTTGCATCGCTTGTTTTATTTTTTCTTTCTCTCTTTTTCAATTTCCTCTTCACTTATTAAACATTCTTCTGCCCTCATAATTTTTCTTGCTTTCATTCTTCCTTTCCTCTTTCCCCATCCCACTGAGGTTGGCTGGGTGGAAGTGACTGGATGGTGCTTAGCCGCCTATCAGGGCTGTCAACAGCAGTGGCATTTCTGACATTATTTGGATAATATAAAAAGGTTTTGTGGACATTATATCTTATATCAGGAATATAAGATGATTCACATCAAAACTGTGCCTTACTGAAGTGTACATTTTATGAAATGAGACACTGCACTTCCCTTATTACCATTTTAATCCTATTAACCCTAGCCATTGCCAAGGTTTTTACTTTTTTAAGTAAGCCAGCCCAGCCTGCTGTTTTCATTCAGCCTCACTCACACTACTCATGGTGACAGAAAACTCTATGGCTTCAGTTCAGCAAGTGTAAATAAAGCTCAAGAAAGCCTGAAACCAATCGAAAGAATTTCAAGAGGAAATTAAATGAATATATTGCATATACACAGCACGGCTACTGACTTCAACACTCCATGTTTTAAAATAAAGGGATAATCTTGGCTCTTTTTAGAACAAATGACAACCCAAAGTCAAAGCAAAACTAAAGGAGTGAATGATAAAATAGAGTTTCAAAGGTGATTTAGCTTTGTGCAACATCTGACAGACCCTTGACAAAGGGCACTGATGGGAACACGACCACTCCTTCCAACACTGTTGCCAACCCTGCTGCGCATAGACAGGCCATGAAAGACCTGACTTTTCTTGAAGTTCTAACTGTTGAAGTTCAGAAACTCACCTCTTATTTAACAAAACATACCCCAGCAAGTTTTTAAACCTCATAGTTAACAAGCAGCTTGAAAAACACACTAGAAGTTCCATTCAAATCTTACAAGACTTTCTTTTTTCCCAACGCAACCCACACATAGTACTGCCTACTGCAACTGTTGTATCTGATTTCTTCAGACATGATACTTACAAGTTTACGACATCATACTTATTATTTTTAACTGATATAAAACAAATACAAAAATTGATGTTTTCATTTATGTTCCCACTGATGTTAAACCGCATTCACCTCAGATGCCAACTTATTGGGAAAAACAGTATTAAAGGAGGAAGCAATACTCCCTCTTGCCCCACCCATTAGTAAAGCTGCTATGATCTGTGTTCCCAGTCACAACAGAGGACAGTTCCCAGGAAATGCCCACCTCTTGTTATCACCACAGCTAAAGCTAGTCTAAGGTATTAGTTATCTATCCACATACAGTTGTGTTCCCAGTTAGTCTCTTTACCTGAAGTTGTTGCAGCCCAGAACAACTCCCACAATGTTCTTGCCAATATCATGTACGTCTCCTTTCACAGTTGCTAAGACTATTGTACCCTGATAAGGATCCTGGATGTTGAAGAAATAACACAAGTCAAATTACTCAGAAGTCTCAGTATGTTTGTACAGATTCTTTAACGGTGCAATCCCAATCCATGTCCCAAACTCCTTTTGTAGTAATTGCAAAGCATACTGGAGATAATACAGTAAATTATAAAAACTATTTTAAAAGATCCAGGTAATTGAAACTTGCACATTAATTATTCTTGCAAATTGCATGGATGTCGTTCAAAAATCTGTGTTTAAAAAACCAAAATAGCAGATAAAACTATTTCAAATCTGGATAGCACTTTGTGCAGTGCAATAACTGAACTCCTATGGTACCTCTGCTCCAAATACACACCTCACCAATAAAGAGATTAAATAAACTAAATATTAGAACAAAAGGGCATTAATACACATAATAACATGCCTGTCTCTGCATCAAGATCTATCTTTCAATGCAATGCTGAGAAGAATGAGGAAACAGCAACACTAGAAGGAAAATCACAGAAATTAGCAAAAGCTAAGATACCATTTTTTAATGCAACACAAAGAGCAAGGTAGACATTTCAGTGCAATGATCACACTATTTCAGACTACCCCAAGCTGAACAAACAGGCTGAAAGAAGGATCCTCCTTGAAGAAGGGAAGCTGTTCTGTCACAAGAAGGTTCTCGGTTAGATGGCATTCAGCCTGACAAAGGGTGCTACCAACAGCGCAACAGTGAAGCTTCCCACAGCAGTTCTCCACCAGGACACAGGACTTGGCAATACATTTTCAGTTGTATAATCACTGTTGTCATTTGGAGCAGCTCCAGGCTATAACAGTGGTATGTCTGAGTTGGTGCAGGATCAGATGGCAGTAAGCAACTACTTAAATTGCACAGAGCATATTCTATGCAAAACTACAAAATATTTTTCCAGACAGTATCTCATCTCCTTTGCAGATGGCAGAACTGAATGATTAAATCCTTCCATGAAGCATGTCATATTTCTGGACACACTGAGTAGCTCTCTCTTTCATGAACCTACATTGCCTTCTGTAGTTGCAATATTATGGGTTAAAAAAATCTTTATATATTACCAAGAGTGACATCAGCATTTCCCATGGTCCTAACACAATGCTGCTCTTTACTAAAACCTATTGTTTCCCCAGTGCTTCTGTTTTACAGAAGACTGGAGAATAGGGAAGGCAAAATGGAGGTCTGTAAGTCAGCCATCTCAGTACATCAACAAAAAATTCTGCAGCTGAAAACATACCGATGGAATTTAAGAGGAATCTGGGGAAAGAGATTAATCAAGGACAGGGGAAAGAACAAAAAGTGCTGCCCCACATTGTATCACACCTAATACCTAATGATGATTTAATTAGTGATTGATATAAAAAAAAATTAATACAAATTGGATTTGCACATGAGAGGAAGAAAAATCTGTGCTGTGTAGCAAACAGCATGGGCCAGAGCACATGCCACTTTAAATAAACCCTATTTAGGGCACACTATGATTTCAATTGTCTTAAGCAAGGAGGTCCTCAAGTTCTGGGCACACATCCAAAGGGCTTCTTTTTTTCGATCTTGATAGAGATCCACAGCCACAGCTATTTATCCTCAAATGTAACTATCAATGCTTTGCATTTCCTGGCAGTCTGTGACTAAAAGTGTCCTGGAGGTTACAGTAGCCTGGGTAACATCAGACAGATCAGTTACCAGAGTCTGCAAATCATTTTCCTTCAAGTCAACATCTAACTTTGGAGACAGACACAGTGGTTTTTATCTCACTCACCAATTCTTTACAGAATGACAACATATTTTTGTAAGAGGAAAGCACTATGTCTCTTTCCCAGCAGAAGGCAGAAGAAGCAGGAGGACAGAAGTCCTGCCTTTTCCCTCCTGCTCTCCTCAGCCACCAGAACATCTATACTCTCTTCAAGAGTGTTTGCTATCTTTTTAAGAACCGCCCAAATTCCACTACACTTCTTTCAACCAGAGAATTAAGTGCCAGAGGGTTCAGAGAAGATCCTAATCCAGTGCTCATGGAAGCAATGGGGCAACAATTTTCAACGACTTTAGACAGCATCAGAACAAACAAAAAGGTGCCAAATATCAGCATTGTCACCTGAATTAAAATAAAAGAACAGCATGAGCTGGAGAGAGATGACACATAGAAAGGTAACTCGTGACAGCCAGAGAACAGATCCACTCAAGATACAGCAGAGAAGGCATCCACAAAGAGCATGGGAAAAGAGACCAGGCATTTTCCGGTTTTCATTAGGATTAGTCAGGTTTGATTATCAGGTCATTTTTTCTTTCTGAATTATTTACTGTATTTGTTACATTTATGCTGGACAATTACACAACATATCCACAGCAAGTAGAAAGATACCATGTAAGAAGATTTCAAGGGAAGAATTAGGAACCATTCAAAAATCCATAAAAAGGAATCCAAAGGAAATACACAAATATCACAGTTTAGAAAAATTCTGCTGCTCTTCCTTTTTTGTGTGTGTTAAAAACCAGGTTCCGACTATAGCTATTGTCTCTGAGAACTCATGAAGACAAGGTAAGGTTCCATAGGACTAAAAAAAAGTAAATTTACATCAAACCTAAATTTGACAGTCCGACAAAGACAAGAGAAGAAGAAAAATATTTAACAACCAAAACCGTAAGCACCTATCATATTATGAATATAATAGAAACAGCAGACAGGAGTATATAAATGGGATTTTGTCCAGGTCATCTCAACTCCCTTTTCTACTGAATACAGTCTTGTCAATATGGACAAACAAGGTACATCCTGTATCTTCATTTCTCTGTTGCTCCTACTTCCATTTACCAAATTTGGAAGCAATTACTTCAGGTATATTCACAGGTAGTTGATGAAACTATTCTCAGGCATCAGCAACTGGCTGCAAAATAGGAATTGCAATAAAGGCCCACAACAATCCAAAAATCATTGGGTATTTTACAATATTTTATATATTAGATAAAAAGTAGTTTTCAGATACTGGTGGCAAAACACACATATGAGAAGACAACTATATTCAGACCCTGTTTTCATAAACACTTTTCCCCTGCAAGTTGGTCATGGCTACACATGCAATGAGCATACTATTCTATTGTAACAAGAGGTCTTGAAGTCACAATCTATGAAGAAAAAGGGTGGAAGAAATCGGTTTGTTTAGCTGGGAGAATGATAAGGGCTATGCAGTAGGAAAGAGTTGAATAAACAGAAACATGGTGACAGGTTTTCAACATGGAAAGGGAATTACAGAGTTCACTGAGGGCAGAAGTTGTAGAAGCAAGTGGCAAAATCTGCCATGAAGTTAGAAGTATCATGAATAAGTAACACTAGAATTAAATGCCTATAAAAATACAAGAAATTAAGTTACATTGGTATAAAGGGCCTACAAAGGCTTATGGCACCGTTCAGGAAACTTGTGACAACACAAAATCTGCACTTTATGAACTTCAGACCAACTTCATATTATGCCAAGGTTGTCAGTATGCATATGACCGCATCAACTCTCCAGGCAGTAAAAGTAATTAGTAATAAATAATTCCTATATTTGTCAGAGCATGCTATGACAGAGTTACAGCACAAAGGACAGTATCTTGCCTCTTCCTCTACGCTGCCCCGTTTGGCTCTCCTTTCCTCTCTTTCTTTTTCCATATAGGGAATAAGGTGGCCAACTGCTTTCTTCATAACTCGAGCAGACTTTATTACCTGCACAGATAAAGGAGAGGGGGCAGAATAAACAATAAAGACAAGCTATAGGAATAGCCTCAGTTTTCCCCTAGCTTCCTCTTATACCCATTCAAGCAATAAATGAAACTTCATTTGCAGACCCAGGTTCCAGCTTTGCAGATCATTCTGTGGCAGCAGGCTCCTGGTCCTACTGGGCTAAAGATCTACACATGACACTGTTGCCCAGTGCAGTCTCCTGGACCACTCACAACAGAACTGAAAGCTACAAACAGGTCCAGAATTGGAAGGCGCTAAACTCAGTAATTTTTATTTGGATCTTTTATCTCTCTTGCTCTTTTGCATGGGCTTAGACTTAAAACTGTGTTTCAAATAAAGCAAAGACACTCAGGAAGAAAGGAAACAAACACATAATTCTACACAAAGGAAGGCAAGTTCCAAAATAAAATAAGAAAATCGCTGCTTCTCAGCAGCAACTAAATTTTTATAATTCCTCCTATCTGAAAAAACAGCCAGCATAGAATGTTTTGGCTACATTTTATAATGCTAATTTTTAAAAAATAGGAAAATATATGAAATTATTTTCTCATTACCTGAGGCAGAAACATCTTTCCAGCACCAAAAAGATCACCAACAATTTTCATGCCATTCATCAAAGGTCCTTCAATTACATTTAGAGGTCTAGGATATTTTTCCTGATTTAATCTTGCTTCTTCTGTATCTGCAGTGACATACTTCTCAATGCCCTGGGAAAAAAATTGAGAAGCTTTTATCTTGCTAGAAATACAACTTTTATTTAGTTGCCTTCTCCCAAAAAAAACCAAACCAAAAATCACATGGAAAGTACAAGTAGATGCTTTAGATACTGCTAGTCTTTAAGAATACCTCAAATGTGTATTGAAAATAGGCTTTCTTAAGAAATAAAAGACTGCACTTCTTAGGCATATAAAGTAATTCAAAGCAAGTCCCCACTATAAGCAGATTTGTTCATTTTTCTCAACCATGCCATAAGAAAAACCCAACACTCAGATTGCTTCCACAGCACAAGTACCACTCAGTGCAGTACTACTAAAGGACCAAAAAACGCCCTAGGAAGTAAAAGCGGTATGTTACAAAGAAAAAGCAGTGTGTTTCTACCAACACAAGCAGAATAAGAGTCAAAGACTTCAACTTGCGAAGTTTAAAGATAAACCACTACATTTTTTTCTGTTATTGAAGTTAAATAGATCAGTTAAATATATTATCCATTATTAATTAATAGCTTGTTAAAGAATGGCAGCTGAAGAACTTTTAAAGCCAAATATGTCCCTTAAAGTCTGAGCTGAGATAATGTCTCTGAGAGCTGATGGGTAGGACAGTTTTCTGCACAGATTTACCTTTATGAGAGCATATTCCAGCCTTTCCTCCACAGAGCTTTTACGCCACTCATCAGTCTGTACAACTTTCTTTCCTCCTTGGGCATGATTCTGAAAAAGACAGACAGCCAGAAGAGCTTGCAAGCATAAAACCCACAATTATGGACTTCACTTTTAGAAAAATTAGGATAGTTCCAAGTACTGACTCATAAAATAATTTTAGACTATTCAAAAGGCTTTTTATACACATGCAAATCACTTTGCAAGCACCTGAGATATACTACAGGGCACTTTGGGGGATCTACATCCCAAAGGGTACATACCTCAGTGAAAATGTAAACAAAATAAAGTAAAAAAAAATTTACTTACAAAAAAAAGAGAGAGCAGTTTGATAATTTTTATGCTCCTAAAAATGATGAAATGACTAATCCTAAGGGTTTCACTTCTGGGAACATAATTTAAATTGATTCCTGGCCCACACACTACACTTAATTTTAAAATTCTAATTAATTTGGCTCTAATTCAGTTTCTGCTGGAATAGGTTATGTTATTCCATATCACAGACGTGTTTTCAATCAGGCAGCCCACAAAACTACTGTTTGTCACGCACACAGACTGTCCCAAACCACCACATATTCTCTTTGTCTCACCCTTATGCTCTCCTTCAGCTATGAACACAGAGGCCAAAAGGGCTTCACAGTGCAAGAAAGTTCACAAGCACCCACCTCATGGAAGAGCCCTATCCATTAATTCAGCCAGCACACTTCAGGCAAGTAATTTCTTTTCCTCGCTCAGTTATTGGACATAATCTGACATCTTTCAGGTCTTATGAACCTCAAATACTTTTGAGTGCTCATCAGCAAGTTTTTAAAGATACAGCCATGGAAACAATATCTCACTCATGGGAACAGAAATCAGAACAAGTTTCCACTCATGTTTATATGAATGTTAACTAACTTCACAGCTTCTTGTTGCCTAATTTTATTCCCCTCATACACCTAGTTTGTAAAAAGGGAATGAAAGGAGGAAAATGTTGCCTGGAGATGTTGTAAAGTCCTCATTCCAAGTTAAATTAAAAATTTGACTGGACATGTCCCTGGCTGGCCCTGCTTTGAGCAGGAGGGTTGTACTAGATGACCTCCAGAGGTCCCTTTCCACTTCAGCCCTTCTGTGATTCATTGAAACGGTACCAAGTGCTCCTCAACCTCTGGCCAGACACTTTAGCAAGGGAACTATTCCAACCTAAAAACAACATGAAGCTGTAGGGTCAGCCTGCAGGGACCACAATGTCAAGCACTATATGCAGATCTTTAAAACCAGGATAATTATATCAAATGCTGAGGATGAAAAAACCTGCCTTTGGAAGCACAACTCCCATTGTCATAAATGGGACGAAGTTTCAGCTGAAGCTGTATACTTTATGGAAAGTGTTTTCTAATTTCAAACTTCAAATGAAGACTGATGCCCTAAATCTGCAAGGATTAAGTTCCTCTTTTTTGCCACTGGGCTATTTTACTCCCACAATAAAACTACCACCACAAATAAAAGCAGAGATTCCAACAACGGCTTCCCAAACTTACAGACCTGGGAGTCGTCATCCACTTTCATTTCTACTTTTAAATTAATCATTTCTCCATTTAAATTCACATTCTGCCTTCTGCAGAAACACTGCTTAAGGAATCCCTTTCTAATTCCTTTTTTTTTCTTCCTCTTTATGCAACCTTGAATACCCCAATGGTGCAACTCCACTTTAACAGACAAGACCACTCTCAGGTGAATTGCTTAGACAAACTACAAGCAGTATCTAAAATAGCCTAGGTATAAGGGGCAGACAGAGTCTTCCTGTAGTGGTTTTCAACATGCTGCCACTGTTACTATAAAGCACCCAACATAGGGCAAACTACAAAACAAATGAAGCTCTGCACAGAAATAATACCTTCAGGAGCTACAAAACAGACATGCAAACTTTCTTGTGCACTTCAATCTAAGAGCCACCTAACCCAGAGAGATTTTTGCTGTATCTTCCATTCAGCACAAGACTGCACCAGTTGTCTTACAAATGATAATCTGGAAACCTTCAGTTGTGTAATCTTTATCACCAGCATCATTACAACATCTCAAAAACACTAAATAGTTGATCCTCACTCTTGAGATGTTACATGAACTGGAAATCTATGCCACAGCTACAAACCACAAGCAACTAATTCAGTTTTTACCTATACTCCAAGCAAACCATGACCACCAGAGAGAAAGGTTTACTCTGTCTCCCACAGTGCATTTGTCAATTAAGTTCCAGCACCAAGAATGGCTTGGTTGGGGTTGGCCTTTTCTGGGTTTGGTTTTGTTTTTGTTGGGGGTTTTTTTGTTTTGTTTGTTTGTGAGGGTTTTCTTTGTTTGGGGAAAATTTGTTTGGGATTTTTTCTTCTTATTTCTTTGGGGTTTTGTTGTGGGGTTTTTTTTAAAGAATGCCTATGCAGCTTGGTCTCCTGAAGCATATGAAGAACTCTGGTACCGGATCTTCCATGGCACCTATGAAAGTGGAAAGTCTCCATCTACCACACATTTCTTTTTATTCTTCATTAATAACTGAACCACTTGTAGTATTGTTAGTAAATTCTAACACCCACTGTTATAATGACACATGCAGTTTATAGGCTGTTTTACCTATCATCTGCACAGAGGTGTTCAAGCCCAGGTGCTAAACTAACCACTAGTCAAAGCTTAAAACTGAAAGTTACCTGAGCATAATGTAAAAGTTTCTCTGTTGCATCAGGATCTTTGTTCCAGATTAGATTCTCACACAGCTGTAGTAATTCCTTGTGGATATCATCATACACTGGCAGATTCCCAGCATTTACAATTCCCATGTCCATGCCATACTGAAGAAAAACAGAGAATCCCCCAGAAGGGCTGTCAGACGTAGAACTGTGCATCTGCCAAGTGCAAGCACATGGAAGCCAAAAGCACATCATACCTTAATCGCGTGGTAAAGGAACACTCCATGCATTGCTTCTCGAATGGCATCCATTCCCCGAAAGGAGAAAGACAGATTGGAAAGACCTCCACTTATCCTGGCTCCTGGCAGTGTTTCCTATAGGAAGTGCACACAGATTTTTAGAAAAGTGCTTTCCAAAAAGGAAATCTAAGCAAAGCATTCAATTCATGAAACAGTTGGCTCCTGAGCTCAGTGCATTGGCTATGCATCCTTTCTGTCTTCTCTATTCCAGATCCTTCCAGTTACTCAAATTCATAAAAAGCAATTCAAATCCCTGCAGAAAAAGATACAAGTAAAAAAAGATCCAGCCTAGTTATGCATAAGCAGCTACCATGGTTTCCATAGTCATAGGTGCTATTCTGAACGCATAGTCCTCCCACTGCAGCTTCCTGTGTTTTCTCCATGCAGACCTACTTTTGGCTCTTCCCTTCCCCACTCCTCTGGAAACAGGAGCAGCCAGCCTGCCTGCTTGCATGCGTCAGGAGCAGACTGCAGCTGAGCAGCTAAGCTCGAGGGTGCAGCCCTCCTTCCAAGAGCCCAGTGGTGACAAAGTAGCCTGCTCAAGCCCCAGACTGCTACTGACAGAGCATCTCCTGACCTATCAAGGTGTCTTGTGAAACCCAATAGTGCAGTTTCCCTGGCTCTATTCAGGTGATGCTCTTTACTGCTGTACTTTCTTACACACACTTTAGCTAAATAAAAAGTCAAGTTACGGCACAAATCCCTTTCACAGAAACAGGAGTTTCATTAAAAAAGGCAGCTTTAGGCAGCTTTACCTTTTCAAAGAGGTCCTTCTAGCTAGCACATGAATGTGATTCCTACCTCACTAATTAAAGTAATATTTTTACAGAATAGAAAGTGGATTGAAATATAGTTATAGAACTATTTAAAGTTGTTCTACTGGAAATACAGCTATATTGGGGAATGGTTGCACTTCAGAAGAATAAGCTAAGCTTATTCTTGCTAAGCTAAAATGTGTTAACACTTTGAAGCAGTGTTTTGCTGTTGTTTTTGAGAGGGGGGTGTTTTTCTGTTTTATGGTGGTTTGGGTTTTTAAGTAATGTTAGCAACGTATTTCAACTTAAAATAAGCTTACAACTCACTTTTATGGTTTTAGTAGCATTGATAAAATTTATGGCATAAAGGTTATGTTCCTCCATTCCAGTTCCTATGGTCAAAATATTAGGGTCGAATATTATATCATTTGGATTGAAGTGCACTTTTTCCACAAGGAGATGATAAGCTCTGGAACAGATTGCAATCTTGGTTTCTGTTTCTGTTGCCTAGTGAAGAAAAAGAATTCTGACATGAAACTTATAGACTACACAAAAAATAAGCTCTCCAGGAATCATTTACAGCTACAGTGACTCAAGACACAACATCTGAACATCGCAAATACTAAAAAAGGATTATATATATGACTTCTGTATTAAAAATATCACCACTCCTATACCTGGAGTTTTGACTCAACTCATAAAAAATAACCTCATTGCTTAGTGTTTCTTCATCCTATGCAAAGCTTAAAATTTGGGTTTTGACATAATAAAATTGATTCACAAAGATTCCACTCTCATGCAAAACATAATTTCTAAACTAAAAATGTCTTTTATGAAGGAAGGAAGAATTCAGCATGGCTGAATAGCAAGAGACATGCTCTTGTGGTAGCAGAGCTACACTTAAACAGTTACTAGATTCCTTAAAAGAGTGAGCATCATAAGAAGTTGCTACAAAGTATTGCTAAGGTTATATAGACCTTTTTGAATCAACTGTGTCAATGAAACAAAACAACTTTGTCTTGTACAAGAATAAGGAAGCCTCACACTCCAGAAAAAATACCTCTCCTTTAAAGCAATACTCACCTGCCCCACTTCATCAAAAGCCATAACAACCACAGCTGCTCCATATAATTTAATTTTCCTTGCTTTCTCCAAAAAGTCTTCCTCACCTTCCTTCAGACTGATGCTATTTACAATGCATTTCCCTTGGCAACATTTCAAACCTGCTTCGATCACTGAAAAATTTGAGGAGTCAATGCACAACGGCACCTGTAAATAACAGAGAAGTAAGCCAGCAGGATACATGCAAGTTATGAATTACAGTTCTATGTGCTCTTTGCCCATTTGGACATAAAAATCACATAACACTAATCAGCATTTGTGAATAAAAGTTTCCACCTATTTCTAGATTCACTTTAAAAGCAAAACTCTGAGCAAATTTAACACAAGAGCTTCCACGGTGACTCAAACACATATAGAGATCTCTACTTCTCCCTGTATTATCTTGTGTTTCTGATTTAGATACTCATTTTTAGACAATGCACATTGCAGAACTATCTTTTAAAACCATCCTATACCCATAGCAACTTTAAGTTTTGTGAAAACCAATACTGTTATGCACTGCAAACATATAGATTATGGTTCATAACTGCTGCAAAATGAACCTGTATTCGGCTTTTCTAACCAGTGAAAAGGACTAGCATATTCTTACCTGAAAACATACAATGTTAAAGCCTCTGTTTCACCCAAAGGCCTTTCCTATTACAGTGCCTTTTCCTCTTGGGGAATAACTACATCTGTTTATTAAGCACCTAAACTGGTTACTAAATAAAACACCATCAACATCTTCTGAAAGGCAATTTACAACTCAATAAAATGTTCTTTACTGTGACTCAATTACAACCTTGGCAATATCAGGTTCTGAAGAAATAAAGTTACAAAATCTGGTCATTGCAGTAGGGCCATCCAGCATCCCATCATCCATATTGATGTCAAGAATCTGGGCCCCCATCTCAACTTGCAGTTTGGCTACACCCAGGGCTTCCTAAAGAACAGAGTCATAAGCCAAAACAACAGTCAGTAGAAAAAAATTCTAGTTATTCTCAGGATAAGATTTCACTTCTCCAAACTAAGCATGCAGTCAAAAATTTTAAAATTTGTAAGACATCCCATAAGAAAATAAGGAAGCGGTCTCTGATGTACAACAACACAAAACAGTTGTTAATATGGGACAACTTATAACTAACTTGCTCACAAAACATGACACCAGAGACCTAAGGTGCTGGTAGCGTCACTGCCTATAGACTGTTGGTCATATGCTTAACTGAATGGTTTAGGATTTACATGGTAACAAGGACTTCTGACAGCACAAGATTATAGGAAAACAGTCTCTGTGATGGTACGAAATAAGGGTCTTGCATCACAGGCTCTGTGTTTTTATAACACAGGGTACTTAACTTTTGGAGACTGACATTTCTTCCAGCTGCAGAATAATCACAAGTGCTAAGAAAGAAAACTAAAGTTTTTCCTCCAGCCTACATAACTATCTGAACATTCATGTCTGCTCACTTTCTCTTTTTTGTCAGTGTCCCTAACAACCTGTGTTTAAAGCTCTCTTTATTTAACAGGACTGATAGAGCTTAAGAATCAGACTCCCTTTAAAAATAAAGGCTTTAATTTTGATTGTACCAAGTGTAACATCAGAACATGTTCTGGGGCAGAGTCTCAGCGCTCAAGAGAAGTTACTCTACTATTTGTTTCAATGTTGCAGTAACACTTTACACCAGTGAAGAATGAGCCCTTCAGTCTCTTCATTTCCGCCCTGCAGCAGTTTCAAGAAAGCAATTACTTTCTAAGCATCTATACCAATTCTCATGTAGCATGCTGAAGTCAGCAATCAAAGTATATAAGTTAGATGCAACCATAATGCTGACCAGGATTGGAGAAGGGAGGGAAAGAGAGTGAGGGCTGTATAGTGCCACAATCTATCCCAAAACAAATGTACCTCGTATGTTGAAAGAGGGGATTACACCCACTTTCTTTATTCCCTTCTCTGTAAATCAACCCATAGATGCAGTACAGACCAGGACATCTTCTAAAACCTAATCAGCTGTATAACTTAATTAAAAATGGAAAGTCATGTTTCCTGTAATATTTGTCAAAAAAAAAGAAAAAAAAAGTCCTTGTAAAACCCTTCTGTAAGGAGCTGGTAAGCAGAGAAACAAAGAACAGTGAGAAAAGAAATTCTCTGTGTTTTCCTAATCTTGTAACTGGCGTAGAATAGTGCTTTGTGCAAGCAAAACAAACAACTAATAACACAGTGTAATTGAGCAATGAAAAAATCATAGCATGAGCTATAAAGATTATTGTTAAAATGTATACTTCATAGTTGCCTGCCATGATGAGTTTAGCAAACTTCCGTGATCCTGCAACATTGCAGCGTTCGCCAATATTAACAAAGTTGGTGTATGGCCCAATCCTGAACGGCTCCAGACCTTAAAAAGATATTTTTGAACATATTTTTAAAAACAGAAAAGAAAATACTGTGTAAGAAAGACAAAATCCCTTTTCTAAACTGTAAAATAGAGGTCTGTCTCTTTAGGAACAGTGATTTCTCAGCATGTCAGCGCTCTAATGAGTAACTAGCAAAGCAATGCAAAGAAAAAAGTTCCAACACGTATGCCAAAGCTTTGTATCCTTCCTCAGTAACAGTCAGTAATTTACCTGACCCACAAAAAAACAACAGCCAACTTGTGCAATTCAAAAATGAAGCTACGATTTTTGGACAACCTTGTGTATGCATAAACCTTCTCTCAACTTTCAACTATGTTACACATGACTCTTACCACCATAAGAGAAGCAGCAGCCCACTGAAATAACTAACAAGGACAGCTCTTAACTACGTACCAAAGTTCAGAAAAANACATGACTCTACCACCATAAGAGAAGCAGCAGCCCACTGAAATAACTAACAAGGACAGCTCTTAACTACGTACCAAAGTTCAGAAAAACAAGGGAAGTTGGACCCTTGGGTAGCAGGCAATGCAGAGGCAAACAAACTCTACAGCACAACCAACTAAGCTAATGCATGACACAACAGATGTTCTAGACCTGGATGTACTGCTGGAAAAGAGTCCCAGCATGACTGAATCAACATGCGAGGCAACACAGGGCAGCTCTCTCACAGCACGTGTACCAGGATCTTGTCCCAGTTCTACCATTAACTATACCCAAATTACCCGATCTCTCTCTGCTTGACAAACCTGCCATGTTGCAAAGTGAGGATAAAGATACTCACTTCACCATTACAAAGTGACTGAGACTTGCAGAGTAAATATGCTGGTTTGATTATATTATACAAGATTTCAACAAAATGTTCCATTAGTTCTTTGGCCAAAACAGTAAGATTTAGATCTGGTTACACATGCATAAGCTTGCTGGATTCAGGTAGAACCAAATATTCATACTGTCGTTCTGGTCCTCAGAAAACGGCCAATAAAGTTATAAAGGTAACTTGTGTTAGTTATGAAACTCAAATTGTTACAATCTGTTTTACCTGACAGCAGCATGCATCCTTGAGAGAGGGAAGGCGGAACACGAGGCTTACAGAATTTCACAGCTTCGGCAATTTTTCTGAGTTACAGAAAGAAGAAAGTAAAGAGAAAAGTTTTCAACTAAAATTAAATCACCCCAGACAAGACTCAAACAGAACATGCTAGACATATACCTGTATTTGCAATTTAGTCCTGCCGCAGACAAGACTAATTAGCTATTTTCTCTTTGTGAGGCCAAAGGCAAAAACATACTCCCAAAAGATTCTATCATAGCTATTTGCAGGGAATGTACAAGGTTGAAGGTTTTTCAAATACAGAATGTGAGATACTATAACAATGGGACACTTGAAGGATATCAGAACCCCACTGACTTTTACTATATTCAGGATTTGCTGAGCTGAGCAATTGCTGATGACTGCAGCAAAACAACTGAACAAGGGACAAACATTGTTTTGTACTGAAACAAGTTTCTCAGGTGACAGAATGATTCATGCTGTTCACATTCACTTTCTTTTCACTCCAGTCAAGAGTGACACACAGTGTCCTCTAAATGTTTATATGTCACTTCTTCCCAGTTTATATCAGGGTAAAAATGAATCACAAAGGCCCCTTCTTTTTCAAGCCTAAGTGAAAATGGAAGCTTTCCCACTGACCTATTTTCAATAAGAAAGATATGAAATGCTCCTTCTGACTAGCCAGGACTAGCACCAGCTGTACGGCATTCCTGGATCTTCTGTTCAGGCATTTCCACAACACATCCACACAACTTCCTTCCTTCTAGCACCAAAGGAAATCTTAAGTTTCACCTTGTGGTTAAGATTGCCAGAAAGACAAAGAACATACAGCACAAGAAAGCAGAGATGGGAACTCTATTCTATCCAACAGTATAGAGGGAGAAGTAATTCCAATACAATTTTAGGTGACAAAACCACAGAGGTATAATCCTTTTTTGAACCATGCCTCTACTCGTTCTTCGTGATATACAAACTATGAAAGCCAGGTTGTTCCCACTCCATATATTGCTGCTATTGGCATTGAAGTGATCCATCTTTTCAGGAAATCCTAAGACAAGCCATGGAATATTGTTCCACAGAAACAACACTTAGTTTACTCCTCAGTCCACCATAAGTTACAGCACATGAAGTACCTGATATGCGCTGGTGTAGTACCACAGCAACCTCCAACTATGTTGACCAAACCATCCAAAGCAAAAGTCTGTAAAAGGGAGGGAAAGAGAATTTTGTTCCAAGTTAAAAAAGGTATCTTTTTTAATATATATATATATATTTTTGACTATTTTTCTCCATCTGTTAAACAATTCAGGGAGATCACAAGAAAAGTACTAAATTAAAAAAAAACCCAAAACAATCAGCACTACATTTTCTCTTTAGGATTTGTTTTGAGATGAGGATTCCCAAGGCTAACCAGCAATTTCAACACCCAATTTTAAGAAACTACATTTGAATCTGGTCTATTTTATACTGAAGCCCCAGATGAAAATCTGGATGAGTATCAGAAACTAGTCATATTGTATTACAAAAGGGCATTAACATGCAGTAAATACCATGTTCTCACTCACACACTGCAGCTCCAGACACACAGTTCTGTCTGCACAGATCAAGTGGCAAGTAGGAAGGACACCCTGCACTGGAACACCACCAATATCAGTGGTTCCTGTACACACAACTCGGTAAAATCCTGCCAGGTTCATAAAAAAAGCTCAGCTTTTTGAACAATTCCCAAATGTAAAAGCAAGGGCACAGGAGTGCAATGAGTAACATCCACAGATCAAGCCGCAGGAAAGCTTAGTGTAGGACATGAAAATAAATAAGGTTTTCAGAGTCTCCTAAGTAGTTTAGTCCTAATGTGATATCTCAAGTCACTATCATTCAGCAAATTGTCTATAAATAATCTGACATATATAGCCATCTGAAGAAAAAAATCAAACCACAGTACTGTAACAAATATGCACAGAATACACGCAAAAGTTCTTGTCTACTAGTATGTCAGATATAACAAACTCGCAAGAAGTATTTCATACCTTAATATGCTTGGCAGTCACTTCTGGAGTTTCATCATAACCACCAAAAGTATTGGGGAGACCTTGAAACATGATTTTTTAGTATTACAATTCATTTAAAGCCCACAAGAACAGAATTAAATTTCATAAAAGGCACATGTAAAGTAGCTACAATTATAAGAGGACTAAAATGCCTCATCACCCTTGCAATCATTACTCAACAGATTATTAATTATTCAAGAAAGCATTCTGGGTTCACTGTCACAGAACTAACAACAGTTACGTTCAGCAGTTTAAAATATTCTTACTCTCTTTTTAAAAGTAAAACCAATTATCTTTTCAAGCTACTTCAACTCTATTATTGCTAATGAGATGGAACAGGTTAGTTACATTTCATGTGCCTGTAAGCAGAGGAACATGTGCACCAACACACCTGCGTTGGGGTAACAGATGATGTAGGCTGTGGTACATTTTCCAATTGTTTCAATGAAGGGACGCATTTCAACTGCCCCTAAAGCACAATTTAAGCCAATACTGGAAAATAAATTTTCAAAAATTATGTTGAAGTAAAAACACCTTTTACACACAAGACAGATGAATGCTAGCGCTGACAACTGCTAACTCTCACAATCATCTAAAATAAAATCAACCTGATCTCCAATTTCTTTAATCAGCATCATCAATACAGCAAGACTGTGCAAAAGGAGAAGCCTCAGGTGGAAGAAAAGCATGAGAGGGAAAGGGGCTGGACTGAATTGAACTAGGAACAGTAAATCAAGATTTCATTTCAAAATCCAGGAGGAAAGTGGCAGCATTTTGACAGCAACTGCAGCAACACGATGGCTTTGTATTTTCTAAGTGAGAGAGAGAACAAGCAGAATGAGAATGACAGAATGGAAAGAAGTCTTGTGCTACAGGAAAAAGTATGAAAAAAGGTTGAAAAAGCAAGATCTGCTTCCAGCTGCTAACGCATCATTTTCTTTTGAAATTATACATAAATTATGCCAACTGTGGAAGAGACCAAGAGCCATCCCCAAGATGCCTCGTGGCAGCACTAAGCCTGGGCAACTGAATCTGCTATATCTTAGTAAGAAGGACAACACTACAGCAGAAGTATTTTTGAACAAATAAGCTTCTTAAACAATTTTACCAGTGTAAGAGATACAACCACATTTTCTTTTATTCAGTGACAGATACTTAAATGAGACTTGCACTCAAAATGTCTCCATTTGAATTAAATACAGAAATTTCTATTTCAGAAACTACGTAAAAGATCTTTTACATATGTTTCCTGACCTTTCTATAATATTCTAGAAACCACCTTATGGGCACTGCAAAACTCCAAAGGTCCTCATAGTGCAGCTGGAAGAGGAAGATGTAAAAACGTTTTCTCCTTTCCTGGAACAACAATTTCAGACAGGATGCAAGCTAACCCACTGAAACAGGAATGGGTAACAGCCACATCTGCCAAATAACTGGGCCACAGAGGCTGCCTTGGAGGTGGCCAAGTTAATTAAGTGCCTGCATACCCACTCAGTTTCACAGAGATGAAAGGCAATAAAGCTCTGAACAGGACTGGGAGCACAAAAGGAGTTTTGACTTTTCCCGTGTTTCCAAGGAGTAGGCAGGGCCTTGGTAACTGCACAAGTAATAGCAATAAATGCTTGCAGTCAGATTCACCTGCTGAACAGAAAGACAAATCCTTGAGATCTGAGGAGCTCACAGTAACATCCAAACCCAGGGCCTTGAATATCAGAGTTACAGACCAAGATCAAGTAATACACAAACCCCTTCTTCCAATAGCTTAGGAGAGTTGTTGTTTTTCTTTGGGGAAGGGGGGTGTTATATATGTCTGGGTTTTTAAACATATATATTTGTTCATTTTTTTTAAACAGCCAGCTCTACCTTCAAAGTGCTTTCTCCAATACTCTCATACTGGCCAGAAAAACTTGAAAACAGTGCTTTTATTCTCATTTCCCAATTTGGTGTTTACATATATCTGAATCCATCATACAGATACCCTGGATACAAACAGTATGCACAAGGAATACACAATTCACTAAAGCAATGAGGTTCTGGAATTTATTCCAAGTGGGGGCTCATCCCTCAAGCTTTTCAAAGCAAAGTAAGGTAAGAATGGTTAGAAGACTGCCCTTTTCATATGCAGACAAATGCAATGTATTTCCTACTGTCAAGTCATTCAGTTTACAATCTTCCAGCTCATACTACCCCACACTACAAACTGCCTGAATGATTACCCATTACAGAGATTGCTGACAAGTATATCCATGAGCATGACACAATCCAAGCATTACCTCTCAAAACTGTAGCACAGACATGCAAATTCATTCAGAAACAAAAAGTAGCTTCTGTGGCCAGTATCATCTCCCCACAGTACTTAAAACACCACGAAAGAAGACATTTGAAAAAAGCAAACTGTTAACTATGCCTTAAGACCCAGCAGCCTTGAGCCAGATTGCTGGTATGCTATCACTGCTACCCTAGTCTAATAACCATCACACATTCATCTTAAACATCACCTCCCTCCCTTGCTCATTCCTTCACAGCAGTCACACATCAACTCCTCAGGCTGCAGAGTGCCCTTGGGACCACAACAAACCCCACATTAGGGCCCGAAACTCAGTGTATGGCTCCTTAATGCTACCACACTAGAAACAATCGTAGGATCTCAAATAACACATCTGAGTATCTTTCATGGCAAGCCACTTGCCGCACATCTTTCAGCACTTAGTAAGCACAGTTCACGAGCTTCTCAGCTACCACCTCTATCAACCACATTTTTTAGGGTGGATTCCAAAACAAACTGACTTAAGGATGTCACATCACCCTAAAGAGGGCATACAAAACCTAAATGGAAACATGTGAACGCACATAACATGATTCCTAGGATACTACTATTAATCAGCTTTTTCACAACCCTAAAGCCACTCTGTACCAATTTGGCCACAGAAACAACGTTGAATGCAATCTGTTCCCACTAAAACCCTTCTGCCACCGTGTTGTATAGTAGCCTTTGCATAAATGAGAAACAGGCCCTAAGCACTGAGTCCCATAAGATAGTTTTTATGAAGTATGCTTTAATAAATTCTTGATTTCTTCGCCAGGGCCCTTCTCTTGAGAAGCAAGACTTAGCGGAAGATTATCTGAGACAGACTTATGCCAAATATGGATCACTACGCTGTGATGCTGAGAGGAGTCAACTACCACCCTGTTCCAAGAGCCTCCATATGTTACTTCTGGAACACCGTCTGGTCTGGGAAAGTGGAGCCTCAAGGGCAGTCAGGAAAACTGTGAATGCAGTCTTCTGCTTTTGTATCACTGAGATGACAGATTGCGCAGTTGAGCTGGAATTTTGTTGTAAAAACAAACAATGGCTCATCACGATGTGCATGGTGTGCACTACTAACAGCGACTTAGTGATCCTAGATAGAATATCCTAGGAAAGAAAATCTATTTCCCATGTAAGTTTTTGTGTGAAGAACCAACCTGAGAGTAAAAATGGTAAAGAAGGAAGAGAAGGCAAGAAGGCAATAGAACAGGATATAGAAACACAGAAGAATAGGGAAACAGGGAACACTATTCAAGTGGACATGCAAAACCTTGTACAGTGACCAAATCTGCCACATTATCCATTTGCACAGACCTTAATCTCATACTTATTTCAACTTTTCTGCCTGGACAGAAAAGAACGCAAGTAAATGGAGGCACCAGGAGCTCTCAAAAATAACTATGCACATCCTTGAGAAAAACACTCAGAGCACATTTTTTAAGAGTTCAGTAAAAAGAACGCTGCAATGATATCTTAACGATTTTCTCTTTCGAGACACCCAGAAACATTCCCAGCTGGCACTGCTTCCCTCTTAGAAAGAGATATAAGCCCTGCCTGTACCAGGGATTGGCTCCTTGTACAACTCAAAGACAGTAGGAGATACCAAACTACAGTTTCAGACTTTGACTTAATTGTGATTTCAGTGTAAACACAAAATCCCAGATTATTTAAAGCAATTAACTAAAAATTCAGCTGACTTTGGAAACATAATTTCTGCCGAGGGAATGACAGCAGAAAATGTTAGCAATGCATATGAGTAAATATGATCAGAGTTTGTATAGCTTCCATTTAGCTGCAAGCAGGGGACTAAAAGATAAAAGAATCACAATCTACAGATAACTTACTAAAAGAAGGAATGATACATTTCCTTACCAAAGTGGCTTACTGTGGGAAACACTAATGACAAATGCCTCTCCTGTCTGGCCTGAGAGGGTACGCCCACTCTTATCCACAATGGTTCCAGAAACCTAAATATCAATTAAACACAGAGAAAGGAGAATTAAATGCACAACAAAATGAAGAATTTAAATGGCTGAACTGCTGTAAGTCAAAGCAGAGGGACCCGTGCTCCCCTCAAAGGGATAAGACATGACCCAAACAGAAAAATTAAACCCTTTTCTCCATAGAGATGTTTACATATTCAGCTAGGGGAAAGACAAATCTTTGACCAGTCTTCTTCCTCACTCTCCCCCCTCCTCAGGAGTGCAAAACAAACCAAGACAAACCAGAAAAAAAAAAAAAAAGAGGGAAAGAAAACTGCTATGAACCAGTCAGCAGACAAGTAGCATGAGTACCATGGTTTGATGATGACTCCTGAATTGATCTGCAGCGGTTTGTTGTTTAGGCAGCCATCAGGAGTCACCTTCTCCTCACCCCCCCACCACTCATTTTATTTCAGGTCTCAGGACCTATTAAGCTGCTTGGTGGTGGTTGGTGGGAAATTAGGAGTGGTGGCGCTGACCTGAAAAACAAGTTACTCTTTTTGCCAAAAGGGAACATCAAATGTTGCAACTTCATAATGGAAATAGAAGTCTTAACCTGTATAATTGCACCTCTTTAGTACTATGCAGAAAGAGATGTGCAAATAATAATGTCTTGACCCCAAATAACAACTAAAAAGTTGAGAATTTCGGAGGCATCTGGATGACTCAGGAAAGCCTTCCCAGGTCTAAAAACCTCTTTTTTCCAGAAGATGGAATGAGTTTAGAAGACTCCATGCAAAGGTAAATCCACTATTTACTCCAATATGTGTTTTAATATCAATGCTGCTTCCCTTCAAAGTACTCGGTCAAGGGAGGTGATCAGTTAAATCCTAGAGAGCTGTGCTAAGGGTTGCACTTCTCAGCATAACTGAACTGAAAAAGGAGCAAACAATGAGGCAACCAAGCTCAAAGACCACTTTGTTCAGGACAGTGAAGACAGAGTCAACTCTATATAATCAGAAAACTCTCCAAAACTAAGTGACTTGAACGACAAATAGTGGAAACTCATTGCTGACCAAGTACAACGTTGTGAACACAAGAATAGTTCTACATAATGACACCTCCAAACTAGTGTTTACTGTTCAAGAGGCTAAACTAAGTAACAAAAGAGACTTTTAAGATGCAATTTCCACTAGCAGTAAAGTAAAACGTCAGTCACTACAATAAAAGAAATGGAAAAGGTAGAGAACACCACTAGGTTATGACACAAATCCCTGATGTCTGCACTTTGAATGCTGTATTCTGTTGTAATTCTGCTGTGACTTGAGGAAGTGGAAAACAAAAAGGGGACAAGAATGAATGAATGGAATGAAGCAGCTAAATAGACAAGAACTCTTCAGGCTGAGAAAAGATGGACTGAAGGAGGTTCTCACCAAAGACTGCAAATGCCATGACAATGTAGCAAAGGGAACACAGAACAGCTGCTCATTGTCACTTGCAAGAGACAAACAGCACCACGTAGTAGAAGTCATCAGGTGGACTGCCCAAAAGTAAACAAACTTTCAAACCAACACATTCATAAACGTGGAAGTTACTGACAGATTATTTCATGGGTGCCAGGGTCCCACACAGGTTTAAACATAGGTTCAGAGAAGGATTAAACACATTCAACAAGAAGCTACAAACAGATACAAACTGCAGATCAGCAAGACTGGGCTGCAAACTGCAGAAAACTGGAAGAATACAACAGAACTTTCAAAACAAGCTCATTCTTTTTCTATACTTGTTTCAACACATTCATGACTGTCAATTATCAGAAAAAAGGCACATGAGAGAAAGAATATGGAGTTAGATTTTTCTGACGTCAAATGGCCACTCATGCTACTTGAAAATATGGCAGAATTTGCTTAATTTCATCCTTCAAGCACTGATTCTTATTGTCCCTACGACAGAAAGCCTGAAAAAAAAAGTCATCATCAAACCTTTCCTGCAGAAATACAAAGAATTAATACACACTGGAATGAATTAATTCCTCAGTCTTCAGCTTCATCAGCTGGACAGAGCTACCCAAGGCTGATTTCGCAAAGCTCTTCATGTAAGAGGTTTTACTTTCACAATCATGTGAGAAAAGCACATTTCCAATACACTAATTTCCTTCATTTCAAAGCACTTTAATCAGCTGCCATCTCAGCTTGTTCACAAATCAAGCTTAAGCATTTGTAAAATATTAAAATATACTTACAAATATGGGTCGGGGAGTATATTCTTCTTCAAACAACATCTGGAGTGCAAAAAGAGCTGCCTATAGAAGAATATGTTGCAAAATATTAATTATGTTTTGGGAGTTCTTCAGTTTGTTGTTTGAGGGGGGGTTGTTTCTGTGGGTTTGCTGCCTTTAATTATTACTTTTTATGGCTGTTTATGCAACCTGCTACCTCATATGGCCTTCCAGCATTTACTACACTCAAGAAGTTTTATCCTTACCCCTAACATTTTCTAGATGTTCCAAAACACATCTTGGTAACAAGTAGAAAGGAAGTATCACAGGGTAACCAAGTAAAACCAAGACTTTTCTGAAACCAAAATCACATCAGCAAGTACTTCTCCCTCACATCTGCAGCACAACCCTCACCCCAAACATGGTTCTACATACTATCCTCTGTACACATTCACAACCCTTTCGTCTGTTCAAACATCCAGTTCCAAAGGGTTCTAATCCCCACAATAAGGACTGCAAGTGACTCCTCAGAAGGTCCTGAAAATGTCCTGCCTCCTCGGGGTAAGAAAGCTACATGTGAACAGGAGCTCAGCACAGCATTAAGCCTATAGGTTCCTAGCCAAACCTCCATCATGACTGGTCAAATCTGCAAAGGATAAGTCATGCCACTGAATACATTAATAAGCCTGTGGCAAAAGCCTAAAGAAATGCCATGTGCACATCCAGCCAGACTTTTCCATGTATAATTGCAAGACAGTTTCAAGCACCTTAACTCCACCACCTGCACTGAGCAGTTATTAGATAAAGGAGGTATCAAAATCCCATGAAACTTGGCATATTTCAACATTTTCTTCCTTCTCTTTTACCCTTCTAAGCCTCTACTCCAATTGTTCTTTTTTAAACCTGATGTCAGAGTTCCCCCAAAAAAACACCTTTTAATAGAACTGTCTTACAAGCCTTTGCACACCTGCAACCTGATACACCGGACATTTCCTCTCCAGTGTGCATCACAAGCATCCTTTGGGCAGACAAGCTTACATTGAAAAATACAAACATCAGATGCCATTGGAGATGGTTTGCAATACAGCAAAGCTTCTGGGAATAAGCAGACAGCTGGCAGAGACAGCCAGAAAGATACAAATGGTACATATTAAAAGGCAAAGGAAGCATTCTGGAAAAGGCTGATTAAAGGCCCTCTCCTCATATTCCACCCATTTGCTATCAACTGAAGAGTCTTTTCATGTATTTAGTAAGCAGTAGCTGATAGCTCCTAAAAAATACTATGTTGAATTTCCTTCGGTAGTACACCAAATACTTATATTACTGAGGTGGGTTTTTTCCAGAAGTCTCACCTTAGCATTGGCAGTATCAAATATGGTTTCCACTAACAAGATATCAACTCCTCCATCCAAAAGTCCTTTGGCTTGTTCCCTATATGCTTCAACCAGTTCATCAAAAGCTGTAAAACAGGAAGGATGTTCATTTCATCTGAAGGTATCTCTTACAAGACCACCACCTAAGTTAAATAATTCAATGGTTCTAAATACTTATGTTCCTGTAATCTGGTCTCTCCACAGATGGTGACACAGAGAGTGTCCTGTTTGTTGGACCCATGGCTCCAGCAACATATCTCCTAATTCCTAAACAAAGACATGGGAGGGTGAAAAAAGGGAAAAAGAAGAAAAAAGGAAAAATAAGGAAACTAAACAATTTAACTCTGGTTTTACAATTACAGTCAATATAAAATATCTCCAAGGACACCAAGACATGCATATCATTCAGACAGAAGAACATCTATGAAAAGGGCAATTGGCTCAATGAATTTTTCTTCTAAGAATCATTTGTCTCTGACATAGGAAACTACATTCAATTACTTTAAATGCACAGCACAGAACTGTCCTGGCATTTTTCACTAGATAACCTTATTTGAATATTCCAGCATGTGCCATAAAAAACCCCTACTTCGTGAAAGCATATTTCAAATCTTACATTCTTATTGCATGCCATAAATCACATTAGTAAGGTGTTATCTGGACAGCAGCAGCACTGTTAGCCTGAAATACAGTTTGATTGTAGAATACAGGCAGAAATTACTACTCTTTGAAAGACAGCACTGCCTTCAGCAATAAATGAGCTGTAAACCTCCCCGACATAATGCCTGGAAGATAAAAGACTGAACATTTACAGATGACAGTCACATCCTAAGATCATTCCAGTAGCTGCTGAATAAAGTTAAACCACTAGACATATAGTGGGATTAACTGGTAATCCACGTTTATCTACAATCAGCTATCCTAGTTCTGTAGTACAAAGACTTGTGCTGTACAAACCTAAGGAACTTCTCACGGTTCCTACTGAGTTTTTCTCTAAAACACATATGAAGACGTATCACCCACAGTCTGAAACAGGCACAGGACAGCTATCCTGCACAACCCATTAAGGACCAGATCCTTCAAACATCAGTTTGATCCTCCAAAGTTAGTGTGATATGAATAGAGATAAAAAATTGCTGCTACTTTGCCTAACTTGCAGACATGCAGAGTCTCATGTTATGTCCCCATCAAGCTATCCTCTTGTTAGCACCATTTCAAAGGGTAGCGAAACAGTCAAAACCACAAATGACTAAGCAATTAAAATAAATACTGCTTACCTGTCTGAGCAGTTACAGTGTCTGCTGCTTTTCTCGCTACCTGTGCAGAGACTCTGTTTAACCGATATGCCTGGAACAATTCCAGAAAATTACTGAAAATACCTTTAAATGAGTATAGCCTAAGTCATTCTCAAAGAAACACAACACTTCATTCAGTAGCTCACTGTACACTCCGAAGGCTCCCCAGGAGACACAAATATATATAAGCACTATTACAGTGTTTCAAAAGGAACAGCTCTATACATCTCAGCAACAGAGTTACACGGCAGGTCTCATCCCACACACGCCCCAGCCGACAACTGCTAATCATAAAATTTCAATCTGTAAAGTACTAATTAAATCCTGCTGAAGTCAACAGAAGCCGAAGAACAGGACTTTGATGACAAAATTAACCTACTTTTAAAGTCACTTTTTATTCAAGCAGCATATTTCCAAATATTTTCTTTCACATATTTCTTCAAATTCTCAAAACAACAAAGAATAGGTATAACAAATGAAAGCTAGAAGGGACTTCTACACACACCAACACAAACAACACACAAGTTGTGCTTCCAGGAAATAAGCAGTTCCATTGTGGTATGCTGGAAGGACTGAAGCAAACAAACCTGTTCACAGAACGGAGAGCTTCTGTGAATGCTCAAACAGAATCTAGGACTAATTACTATTCCTTTGTCAACAAGAAGCACACAACGTCTGTGAAACACAGCAAGTACAATTGTCTACAGCAGTGGAAATGAGCTACAACCCCACCACATGGCTCAAGAGGCAGCAGGCAGCCAATAAACATAATACCAAAGAACTCTGGGGCTATGTTAATCTTGGCTGCTGATAAGAAAAAAAACTTTTTTAATATCTTAATGTGTACATAGTTCAGCATTCTTACCAAATGCTCAAGGCCATAGTCAGCCTGTGCAACTCGGGTGCTGCTGAAAGTGTTAGTTTCAATGATGTCAGCGCCTGACAGCAAGTACTCCTGCAAGACATGAAAGAAAAAAAGTCCAAGACCTCCAGACATGAGATACAGAACGAAAGTAACCCAATTACTTTGTCTCGTTCAGTTGATAAAGAGTCACAAATCATCTCTTAATTCAAGGCAGATCAAACTCTGAAGGCCTTAATCAAAAGCACAGGGCCAAAGCTATGGAAATGTTCCATGGAACCAATTTTCAGAATTTCAATGTCAGCCACACTTTTCTATTGACAAGTGACATTTACAGAGTCACCTATGCCATTACGTCCAGCACCTGGAGCACATTCTAGATTTTTGCACAGGTACGTGGTGGGACACAGTCCAATTTTCACCAGCAAACAAGGGCTGCTGTGGGCAGTCTCAGAATTCCAGTTAAACAATAACAAAAAGATTAGAAAATGTTCTGAAGGGAGGTGTACAGCACAAGAGCATATTGGGACAGAATACAAGCTTGGAACAATTAGGTTTGTGCAGATCTTATATAAATTTAACTAATGGCCAAGATTCACAAAACATTTAAGCCTTCTACCCCACTTTGGTTGTCTAATTCCCACTGAAATAAACGGAAATCAATGCAAATGGAAATATTTTTGCAGATTCTTTTCCTTATAACCTCTATCAGTTGCCCTCCTTCCTCCCTAACTTCTCTTTCTGATCCCTTTGAATGCTTATGTGATTCCTGCATATTCAAGGAAGTTAAAACATTTGAAGTGCTAGTAAGTCAAAAACACTGATGCAGCCATTAAACATAAACCACTCAGATTCTCCTATAAGAGGAAGAAGAAAGCGAGTTCAACACTGCAAATAAAGTCTTCATCCAACTGACAGCAGAAAATAATTAAACTTGCTTTAAAACATATTTTTCTGCAAACAAATATGCTTTCTCACAGCTCCTCCTGAAAACATATGAAAGTACCTACAAATAGCTATATGAAAATATACAAGCTCTTACATGTCCACCAATAACCAAGTAATTAAGTTTCTGAAAAATATCTAAACATGTTAAATGTGTCCATCTTTACCAGATTTTGTTTAGTTGAGATCTGTCATTTTAGCAAAAGCTCTTCGACTTTACTGTCTACCACCATAGAAGGAAATATGCTCAAAGCAGGAAGATAATTTTTGCCTTTGAAAATACATCACATCTCTTACCTCTGAATCTGTTTTTGCCAGACAAGGTAAAGCTAACAGTTACTTTTCAACATACTGATACCTGTGAGAACTGACTCATTGAGTCATTAATTAAAAATAATAATAATAAAAAAAAATCTACCCACCATATTTATAGTGGGATCATAGCTACTTTGTAGAAATATTTTCATCTATTATTTCAAGTTCCTTCTGTCCAGTTCTCAGAAGAAATAACTACTGGTAGCTGTAAAATATGAAGTCATCACCCAGTGCTCAGAAAGCACCTGACCCAATAGTTGCTGAAGGCATGGGGACCACAGAATACACTTCTTATTTTAACACTCTTCCTAAAACACCTGCAACTGGCCATTGGAGAGATAACAGCAGGCTACCTGGTTTGACTGAATACATACACTCTCAAGTCACATCACCATTGCTCCACTAAACCTGCAAGATTCAGCTGTTAAAGCAGTTTATCCTATTAAAACCACAAACTAATATAAAGTCCAAGGTTCCTGACCACTACAGCTGAGTTGACAGTGTAGGGACTGAACTCAATCTACCAATAGTTCCTCCTGAAATTTTTATAGGTCAAAGGCTTTCTTTCCAGCTCATCATTCTTAAAATCCAAAGAATGACAGTTAGAATGTAATAAAAACATACAGATTACCTAGTAAGTTTAACAAACATAAGTCAAATACGACTCTCATCAATGAAATACAGATCTTGTTAATAAATAATCGGAAAAACGCAGAATAGATGTGAAGCTTCAACTGAATAACAAATAGCTGCAATGCTGTTCAAGCATTCCAATTACTACAGTAAGAACTACAAATACCTGCAGCTCAATAAATACAAGACTTAGGAAGTTGTTTTTTAAAGTCTGATTGAAGACAGGAAAATAACGAAATCTGTTTGCAAATTCCTAATCATCAGCAGTTTAGACTGTTTTATCCTCTGGGCCACACATTAGTATTCTAGGGAAAAACCAAGAATATGGAAGCACGTATTCTCATTAGGAAGCCCATACACTGATTAACTATGGAGAGGCCCGCTTCAGGCTGCCACATTTAACAGCTCTTTAATACACAATTATAGAAATGCATCTAGAATTCACATATGTCCTACTTAGATACATTTCAAGTGCTGGCTGAGGAGAAGAAAAGGAAATAAAAATGAAATGAAACAGAATCTACAATTAATAGAAATACATCAGGGACATAAGTCAAAAAGAGATTTAAAAACAGCACTGCCTGGGTGACATCAGGAAACAAGACACGAATGCTGTGCTCACACAACCAGAACAGTCAAATCTGCTCATTCTTTTTCGCATGGTTACCTAGCACTCTCTTCCCTATCCCCAACAGACACAGGAGAGCCAGTAGCCTGTGGTATGGAAAAGTGGAGAGCAGAGGCCAAATTCGCCCTCCTTCTCTTGTCAAGAGACAGAAATCAGAACCACCTACCTTGTGTATGTCACAGATTATATCAGGTTGAGTTATACTAAGCAGGTCATTATTGCCTTTTAAAGGCCTGGAATGATCTTTAAATTCATGCCCTCGGAAATCCTCTTCTGACAGGGCATGTTGCTGAATCATGGTCCCCATGCCTCCATCCAAAACCATTATTCGCTCCTGCAGAATGGATTCAATTTCATCTTCCACACTTTTCTGGGGATCTGTTGTAAGAAAATAAACCCAATATTTAAGTAGTTCTGAAATGCTCTAGCTATACACTTGTGCAACCTGAGCTCTTCCCATTCAAGAAATGGAATAAAATAACTAATCCTCTGCTGAAATCAGAAGTAGTTGGTTTACTTCACCTAAAGTTCCAACAACCTGATGTCAGGTAACAGCTGCATCTATCTAAATAGAATTAAACTCAATTGGTCCTTTACCTAAGTACAGTCACCTGCACACAATCAAACACAGATAAAATTATTATCAAAAGTCCACAAGGGCATACATCAAACTCTCTATACAAACTTCCACCAGAGCTACATTTGAGCAGCAACACAGAGCTTCCCTTTGGTACAGACAGCTCTGTAAGTGGTATGCAAGTGAAAACCAGAAATTACTAAACTTCATTAGAAAAGAACAACACCTACTTTAATTGTCTTATATCATGATAGAAAAAAAGAAATGAACTGAACAAGCAAAAACAATTCTTCAACTGAGTTCCAAATTTACTTGAGTCCCACATAACAACTTGGCAAATGCCAAGATACACCAACAGATTAATAGCCAGGCTTTACTTTCTTTTGCACAAACACAGCAAGACATTTTGCTCCTCCACAATAATGCCAAAAGAAAGCAAAACAGGCAAATCACATGCTACTTACAAGATACTTGACAGGGTAAATCTAACCATGACTGAAACAGAAAACTGCAGAAATTTCAGCACTATCATTAGGAATGAAGATACAGTACTATAATGCTTCAAGATCCCAAACAAAGCCCATTCCAAACATTAAGGAGAAAGCCAGAACTATAACTGGAGGCATAAAAAAACCCAAGCAAGCAACCAACCAAAAACTAACAACAAAACAAAAAAAACAAACCAACCAAAAAAAAACCAACAAGACCACAACAAAAGTAATTCTACTTTTCCTCTTTAGAACATACACAGAATCATTTCAGAATGAAGACACACGTAGGGAACCACTGAATGGGTCAGGTTGGAAGGGACCACAGTGGGTCATCTGGTCCAACCTCTTTGCTCAAACAACGTAATTCGACAGCATATGGCACAGGATTGCATCCAGACACGTCTTGACTATGACCAGTAAGGGGGACTCCACAACCTCTCTGGGCAACCTGTTCCAGTGAGCACCTACTGACACAGTATGGAAGTTCTTCATCATATACAGATGGAACCTCCCATGCATCGGTTTCTGCCCATTGCCTCTTGTCTTACTGCTCAGCACCATCGAGAAGAGCCTGACTCCACCCTCTTGGCACCCTCCCTTCACACTTACAGGCATTGATACGGCTGCACATATCGCAAAATAATCCAACAGCCTCTTTATCAAAAACCTGAACTACAAGAGTAGGACCTCACTTACCTTTCACAAACATGTAGATGAATGATGTGCTATTCTTTATCTGTCTCCTTCATTCAGCTTGGGCTTACTCTAAGTAAAGACCTGTATGGCTTTCTGGTTATGAACTATCACCAAAACCCTTGTGAAAAATGAATGATTTCTGAAGCACAAAAATATCCTTATGTCTCATTACAACTTAAGTACAACTTACTACTATACATAATAGTACTTAAAAATCACTGGCAACTGCTAACTGATTTATTTCCTTTCGCATTCTTGCAATGTAACTTCTGTTTTGACATCAGTACGGTTAAAAAACAATGTGATGGAGAGAAGCTGAGGCTAAGAGGAAAGCATTACAAGGTTACATTTATACCAACACTCTGGAAAACACCTCTAAATCAGATAGAGTCTCAGCATGAAGAGAAGCCAAACAAAATTTGCTTTCTAACAAGTATGAAGCATTTAAAGGGAGATTAAAATACCAAAAAGTAATACCACCCTCATTTCAAGTTGAAAGTTTTAACACCACACAGGCAGGCTCAGCAGCTTCTTACACAAGAGCTAAAACTTACTCACGTTAAACCATCAAATTATTCATGAAAATAAAATTGGTCCTTGAGCTAAAGGCTTTTAGAAGCAGGACACAAAAAATTGTACCTGAAAGTAGGTCTGCAATGCAGACTCCCATGGCGCATAACTCACGTGCTTTGCAAGAGCTACAGCCTGATGAGACACTCACACACAGCAGAGCTTGCTGTTCCTTTAATGAGCCTTCTAAGTCAACTCCTTGACCCCGAGAGCTGCAGCTCAGACAGCTGAGATGGGCTATCAGAGCCCTCCCAGAATGAGCCCTACTTTCTAGAGGCTTCTATTCCTTTTACCTACATGCTTCCCAACCATCTTCTCATACACAAAGGGAAGCAAAGATTTACCCTTTGGCCGTAATCCTGCATCTCATCTAGTCCATTTTACTTTCTCTACAGCTCGCCTTGCTGAACAGATCCGGCTTTGGTGCATGGTTTTCTGCTCACAAGAGCACAGATCTCTGCCTCATCACTGCAAAAGGATTGTTCTGAAGTTTCCCAAACCTGTGCTTCTTCATCAGCATGTCAAAAAGCTGCAGGAAATAGGGTAGGAATCATGAAGGTGGCCACTGGTGCCAGAGATATGCAGTCCATGTTTTACAAATGGATGGCACAGCTCCAAGTCCACCAAAACCCAATTTACCTGTCCTTGCTATAGATAACGCCTGACTCTTCTTCCATCAGGAGCCTGCACTACTTGAAGTCGTGCTCTGGCACACTGATGATACAATTTTCAAGCTGGAAACTAAGTCTGCAGAAGGTCCAAAAACACCCCAGAAATCAAAGAAGATTGATTCATAAAGCAATGCTAGGAAGTGCTGAACTCTGCCCTTGGAAGAAAAGCAGGGAGGAGGCAGGGATGAAGGAGGGAGGAGGCTGGGAGTCAGGTCTGCAAAAAAGCACACCATCATCTTAATTCAGCATTCAACTCACATAATTCCCCTCTCCAGAAAACAAGGTGCAAGAGTTTGTTACACAATAAACGAAAAAAAACGTCTGGAGAAATTCCTAAATCGGAAAAAAATCAGGTCAGCCTTTGTTGTTGTTGTTGTTTTTGTTTACAAACCCTAATTCTACCTCTGCTCAGGTAAAAAAATGATTAAAAGTAACAGGACCCAGGACCAATTACCTTGATTTTACACTCTTCTGAAACTTAAAATATAACGCAGAGTGTTCTAGGGATGGAATCATACCAAATGGCAGGCCATACTGAATGAACAAAAATGTCCCAACAGCACTGGCCTGAAAGTCAGTGGGATACAGAACCCTGCTTCGCTTTCCCAAAGTAAGCACTCTGGCTTGAGATCACATGAACAAGAGAATTACTCATCTGCAAAGGAAAAATTATCTGAGCTACAAGAACTTTTACTCCTTGTAGATCTTTCCAAGTAAATTTGCATAGCACACAAGGTGTCTCTTTGGTAAAGCTTTTCACTCCTACAGTCATTCACTAACAATTATAAACTTTGCACAACTGTATGCAACCTCCCATTTTTCAAAACGTAGCAACTAAACAATCAAGGAACACAGCAAGATCATGTTCATTCATCTCCTTATCCCAAACCAACAGCATACAGGCCATATGTGAAAAATCAAAGGGATAAACTTAGGTTCTCCACAAGAAACAGGACTTCAATGGTTGCAAATTGCTCAAAAATACATTTTTGTGATGCCAGAAATGATTCTCAAAAGGTGTTGTTTTTTATTATTTATGCACTTCCCTTACAAATTTATTCTCAGTATAAAACAGTCTGATATACAAGTACTTGGAAGGGAATTAAGGACTACGAGTTGCTTCCAAAACTTTTATGGAGGACTGGTTGAGCTGTGACAGTGCTGAAGCCACAAACATCATGTTAATGTGCAAAAACACAAATTGAAGAACCACAAGGAGGGACAGGCACTTAGTACCCCCTATTTCCTAGGCTGACCAGCTCCTGTCTTAACGGACAACAGAGCCACTTCACATTTGCACATCCTAATTCAACAAACCAGCATTGCCCCACACCAGCTCCAAGCACAAGCTTGGCTATCATTCAAAAAAATCACTGTGCGGCACACAGATATTATGATATTAGTGGCTAGAAAGGATTCTCTTGCTATCAGTCTGCCACAGGCAGCTCATGACAACCTCAGCATTATTTGCCGTTAAATTAATTAAATCTTCCACTGGATGCCCTCTGGCAACAGTAAGATTTTCACGAACTGTAGCGACAGACGGCACATGGGTCCTCTGCAACAGCGGGCAGCAACACCCCATTGAGAAGTTATTTGTTACCCAGCCCATCCAAAGAGAGAAGCATTGGATTTTACCGCTACACCTTGGGCACCTGTGTGCACCTTGCTAACATCTTCTATGCTGGCACTTGTCTTCAGAACCATTCAGGTCTTAAAATAGCAGACAGACAAGATACTTCTATAGCCAATGTATTTATCAAGTTAGCTTGAAAGGCAAACAACTACCACTAAAGTCACTGAATTCTTAGAATAACAGTTCTGTGGTGTCCACTATCTCTAGCCAAACACACAAAAGCCGTGCTTACAAAGCTCCCTGTGTTATAACCACAACTGTCCATCTTCTGACATTAAACTGTTCACAACAGATATTCATCACAGGCAGGAATCACCGGGAAACAAACCCTCTTCAGACCAGCGCAGCCTCGCTTTGTGGCATGCCCTGCCCCTGAAAGGCTAGGGAGAAGCACTGTGCTTAGCTCCCCGATGTTCCACTCCTGAACGCAGGTCCTGTGCATCACTGCCAGATGGACACACCATCACCTACTGCCTCGTGCCTGCTCAGAGGGCCTCCACAAACATCCCCAGCACCCAATTTTTTGCTTCCATCTACACAGAACTTCTCTCCAACTGCCACCACTTCTCAAGCTGCTGCTGAAATACCTTCTCATATTTCCCATTTCAGCCAAACCCATTCCGTTCTGCAGCAGGACAGTCATGGCTTGACCACAAATGACACGGGAGAAACAGCAGGGCAGGTCAACATAATTTTTGCCAGAGGAACCTGGAAAAGCCTCAGACCACAAAAGCTGAGTATGGAGTCGGTGCCGGTGCTGGCCTGTTCGACAAGCCAAAAGATGCTATCCCAAGCGAAGTACAGGCTCAGCAGCAGGCATTCCTTCCTAAATATTAAAAAGTGCTTGGGATCCCTGCACGCAGCAGCACCACTGAAAGCTGCCACTGACGGAGCTACGGAGCTGTCCATTAAAAAATACGAACAACGCCAATTTGCAGCTACAACTTTACTTATCCTCTCCTACTCATCCTTACAGGGCTTCCGTCCAACCCGCGAAACACTTCTGGCTCAGTGCCCCGGAGCAGCTGGTGCACACCCAGTCTCTACGACCGAGCTCCAGGTTTTATTTTCCCGACATAACTGTGTCGGCGGACAGGGCGGTGCGGGTACCCCGGCGGCACCTCCCGACCCGTTCCAGGCAGGGCGCAGCTGTTCCAAAGGGCCGGCTCAGCGCCGGGGGCTCCGCCAACAAGACCACTCACTCACGCACTCGCTCACTGCCAACACCGACACGCCACAAGCAGCTTCTGAAAAGGTTACGAGCGGTGCCTGAGTGCCG